>JAOBAT010141297.1:0-11536 GCA_026413305.1 Hydrozoanthus tunicans
GTACTCATTTACCGACCCCGGAAGGATGGAAAGCTGAGTGGCCTTTAGCAGGAAAGAAGGTCGCCCAAATATTCAACCCTTGACCCCGCCGGGGATCAACTGGGGACCTCAGGATTGGGAGGCAGAGATTTTACCACTGCGCCAACCCCTCCGCTATGTTCAGAGGTTCCTCAAACATTTTCGAGTTCTCACATCTGAAATGGGTGGCTATTTTGTACATTGAAGACGGGATTAATGCTTATTCTGGACTAAATTCGCGAGAAATATATTTATAGTCGTTTCACGTTACACTAGTGGTTCTAGTGTTATGCACGTATCAATGTAAAGCCCGGAAGGGGAAGGGGGGGGGGGGTGCGGGCATTGTGACACGATTTTTAGGTCCCTGGGCTGGGCACTTGACGATACTGGCCTTCCCGGGGGAAGGGCAGTTTGATCGTTGTCAAGCCCGGAGGCGGGCAGTTGAATTTGAGCCTGGGAACGAAATAGCCATGTCATTGCAAGGAGATTGGAACGAGACCTCGTCATCGACTCGTGGATCGTCCGAACGTCGCTTCCTGTGCCATGACGGTGCATTCATAAGATGATCTTGAATTTTGTTTTGTTCACTTGCATGGTGAACTGGAAGTTGCAATCAGGTTTTTCGGAGGAAACTTATGTGTGCTCAATAACAATCGATAATTCCACAAAGATGATACGAGTTCTTCCCTTTTTCTTTTTCAACCGTGTTAGAAAACATATTAAAAAACTGCTAACGTATTTTTTATAACAACCAAGTTTCATTTTCAAAACCTTTTGTAACTGCCTTGTTACCCGGGCCGGGGGACGGGAGATTTGATGTATTTTGTGTTCCCGGGGCGGGGACCTTGAACTTAATTTGACGGTTTTTCGACGCCCGATCGCGACCCATGAGCGTTTTACAAAAATTTCGGGCCATAGACACAAATCCCCACCCTTGCCCGCAATTCCCCCCCCCTCCCGGGCTTTTTATTGATAGGTGCATTAGGTTGATATGATATGTTTTGGTGGAAGTATTCCGGGGGGGGCTTTCTATTCTGGGATGGTAGGTATGACTGTCGTATTTTACAGTGGAAAAGTCTTATGCCTTGGTATTTTTGGGGATGTTTAGGGAACGTTTCCGATCGTCTACCCCATTTACCCAGTAGTTTAGTAAAATAATCGAACTCTAACTGTAGGAACAAGTTAATGCAACCTTGTTCTGTTCGGATTCATTGTTTTGTGTGGTACAATCAAAATCAAATTAACGTAAAAATAAATGTTACTCGCGATCGGCCCAAAAAAAGACGATTTTGAAGTTTCAAAAATTTCTGTTTGATCCTTGTTAGTTTTGGCGGCCGACAGTTCAACATATTTTAAAAAATTTCCCGGGTGACCGTGGCCCTGCAGGACCGCCTTAGAGTTAGAGGGTTTTTCATTTTTTCTACTTTCGGCCGCACCCTCCCGTAAAAAAACCCAGGCTACGGGCCTCTAGTTGTACAGGACTGTACGGGGGAAGGGGGGGGAGGGGGGGTAGTTCGAGGTAAAAAGGGATGAAGATGCTTGGCTTAAAAGCCAATTTATCCGGCATAGCTAAAAGAGAATGTCAAAATGCATTAAAAGAAAACACCGTGGAAACAAAGTGGTTTGTACGATTTTATTCAGTCACCGTTTTGCATGTGACGTCACATGACGCATTAGTACCAGCCTCCATAAGAATTCCTCAAGCACAGCGCTGTTTTGGAATCCATGATATTCACGACGCCTACAAAATTTGACACTTTTCCAACACACCACAACAAAACGACAACAACAAGCTTTTATTTGTACTTAGTTTTTACAAAATATTTTGATTCTAATGATATGTAAGTACAAGCTGCCCGAAATAACTAGGAGGGCTACAGTTAGCTTGACTTTTTTTTTCATATTCAATGTGCAAGTCATTGGACTATATAAGATGACAGGCACTAATATGATACCGTCACTCTCATGTAATCTATAATAATAGTAAGGAGTCAACAATATCATACAGCAATAATAATGAATTAAGAACGAAGAAAACTAAAGTAATTAAAAAAATGAATTCACTAGTACAAGATAAGACACTGAAGACTTTATAATGATAACTTTGGTAATATTATTAACTACTAATATATGACCATGAGTTATGCATGCTGTGACCCACTCACAAACACAGTCTAAAACAGATCTAGAAACATAAATCTTTACGGTTTTCAATATTGTGATTCTAAAATCTTTTTGAAACTTAAACGTTTCAGCCAGGTTGTGTCCGAGAGATGATAATGTCCAATCACAATCTATTTATTTTATGTACGTGTCCATACATGGAACTACCATCTCTCCTTTATTCATAATGAAACACAAGCATATTCCACTGATGTTCTCAAAAACGATGCACTCTTTTCCTTTAGAGATACTTCCAGAGTATGAAATAACTAGATTGAAAAAGCATGTACCCATTGCCAAAGATAAGCCTTTGCTCTTTCACCAGGAAAGGTATTAAATCGAATGCAACTTTTTCTGCAAGAAATCAGTATTGGAAGAGTGAAATATCTCAGAGGAAAAAGAAAGTCTGGACCAAAATCTGCTTGCTGCCTCTGATACTCACTCTTGCGAATTTAATGAATTTTTATTTAAGGGCCCGGGATTTAATAAGAGCTACATCAACCTCTCTATATTTATTGTTAATGTAATTGTAAAGCATGCTTTAGTTTAGCCTAAACCACGTCTTTTTATTTCATCATTTCTTCAAAACTTAAATCGGATTTAGTTACCAAACTATTGTATACTTCTGCCATTGATGGCAACTGGCGGGGTTTTACATTCGATGCATGGAACGGCATATGCAAAACGTTTTCAAATTGAGACCTTTTACTAACGGGTAAAGCATAAGTTTCTCCATAACGTAGTCTAATCTCTCCCCCTCTACCCTCCACACCAAACTTTAAAGTCGGCCATTGATACGATTTTGGTAAATGATCGAGTTTTTCATAAAATTCATAAAGCTCTAAAATTTTCTTTTTAATCAGACCACGTTTTCTTTCGTTTGATTACCCCTCATTTTATCCCACTGTTTAACTAAACTTTCAAAATTGCCTTTCACTTTTTTAAACCTTTAAAAAGTTTGTTTCAGTGCTATCATCAGTGCTTCATCCCTTGGCGGGTGACTCCAAATCTGAATGTCCTCCACTTGAAGCGAACGACGTTATCATCTGCAACACTGTCACAAGGTACAATATTCCAATGGTTACCCGTTTGCGATCGATCCCTTAATTGATACAGAATATGCGCTGCTATTTTGTCCACTTCTACGCGACTGTTTTTTTCTAGCCCGTTAATCATTTCTTTCCATTTCTCCTGAATATGCTGACATAGTTTCGGGTTCACTTCAGCGTATTGAGATATGAGCCACGGGTAGTTTGGATCATCACTGTAAGAATTACGTGTAAACACACTTCTGAATCCTTTCCCTACTAGTAACACTGAAGAACTCAGTGTTGTTGATACGACATAGGTTATGAAAGAGTCCGTGCCCTCTACTTCCTCGTTCGTCCCCCTTGGCCAGGTTTGACTGATAAACTTTGCCGTACTTTCGTTATCTGCATTGTGTTGATCAAAGACAGTTTTTTGTTCCTTCGTCAGGCTAATATGAAATGTGAAAGAGTTCAAAAAGTTAATTCGCTATAAGCTTATTTGCAAGTTAGTTAATTGGCTAAAAAAATCATGCGACTATCATGTGACCTTGGAAAAGCACTTGCCCAGCAGGGAACCCATTATTGAGGCGTGAGAAACGTTTTCCCGGCCCAAAATGCACGTACTGCATAATTTATACACCCCCATTCGGAAACAGAACTAGCCGACACAATGTCGTAAAGAAACTTCATTTATACTCCTAAATAACATTTTCTTATTGCAAAAAAAAATTACAAAATATGTATATACAAATTGCGGAGTCATAAAATGTTTCAGTTTGATCATGCAGGTAATTAAGACAAGGTTAGTATAGCATAGCCGGAGTGATCGGCTGTTATCATGGTGTTTTTAGTTTTTGTTTCATGCAGTAGAAGAAAAAACACATGCTTTACAGCGTCTGTTGCAAGACCCAATGACGCCTGTTATGAAAAAAGAACATAAAATCCACGTGCAGAGCCTTTTTTAAAAACACAGTTTCTGGCTCGCTTATTGTCCTCGCCCCAGTTTTCGCGCGCTGCCATCTTGGCTTCCTCGACGCTCGAGGTTTTCGGCGAACTCCTAGATCCTGGAGGAGAAGAGGGGACTACTCGCAGTCTAAATGTAAGTTGATATGTCTAACAACTATATAAACGGAGCTCAGTTGAAACGCGTTTTTTTTCCTACGATCCATGGTGTTTTTATACGATTTGCACTTCACGAATTGAGAATTGCATTTCGCAATCCACTATAAATCGTGAATCGTATACAATCTAATTGTGACGCCGAGTCAGTTTGTGATGAATTTCATTACTTTATAAAGAAGGAAGATATAAAGAATTCTTGATTTACAGTTAGCCCGCTAGTTTTTCAAAGCTTGCATTTTATAGTTTTTGGTTATTTAGCAGACAAAATCAACAAAAACATTCACAAAATTTACTTCTCACCGCTAAAACCGTGGTATCTAGATGATGTTCAAAAGGGCTTAAATTCTGATTAGTACATGTATTTTGGTGGACAGCTCAGAATCGATAGGGTTTGGCTGTAACATATTTAAAACATTTATCTGAAGGTTACTCGAGTTTCGTTAGTGACAACGGGGTCTTTGACGCTTTTATACCGCGAAATTAAAAGATGCAAGATAAATAATTTGTTGGAATCAAGCAGTTCCCCCTGAGTTCTTTACTCAAATAACCTGCAGGGTTGCTGTTCTTGCGTCTCTAACAACAGCCTGCAGTACGCAGTGTTGTTCATATTTGCTCACGCAGAAAATGATACAACATCACACGATCTACAACTTAACAGCTAATTAAACAAAAAGAATAGTCTCGATAATATCCAGTTTTTAGACACAGATCTGCATGAATCAGTTCGATCTTAAAAACCGCTCAGCCGTATCGACAGCCGCACAGTTTTACTGACTACAGTTTGGAAAATCGAGCATCGCTTCGTTACCTTAGTGGTCCGGGAAACATTCCTCTAAACTCGTAAAACTCTACGAGGTAGAGTATAAACATCACGAGAAAAGGTAGTAGAAGGAGAGCGTTTCAAACTCCCCAAGTCGCTTGCAACCGCCGCCATGATGAACGGAGTAACTAATATTATAACATAAACTAATAAAGCGAACTGGTCGTGGAGAAGGAGAGGTTTATAGCGTCTTACCGAGAAGGTTACCGTTATTTCCTTTGACTTTATCAAAATACTCGAGGATTTTTATTTACAGAAAGGCGACCAATAAAAGCCAATCAGCTGCAGACAAAAAGGTCTAACTTAATTTTCTGTGGGTGGCATGCCAAAATTTGGTTAAGGAATGCAGATAAAAATAAATTTGAATAGGTCAGCTATTTTCGTTAATTTAAGCATGCATGCACACTGTATAGCCCAAACAATTTAACCTAACATTTATGTCTAACTAACTATAATGCTGCAGCGATCGATCATTTAAACTTAGTTTCTTCATGTCATTTGATTATTTAACACAGCGCCTGAATATCGTCTTTCTATGCATCAATATCTTATAGTACATGCAGCTTACCCATTTTGTACAAAAAAAAAAGGATTTGTCAATTACCTCTCACTGAAACATTGGTGAAAATATCGAAACTTTGTTGTATCGTTCAAAGTTAGGCTAAGTGACCAAAACGCGTGAAAGAACCTATATAAAAATAATTACACATTGCTGTTTTAGGCCTGAACCACACTAATGCGTTTTTGAAAACGGTTAGCGCGAGCAAAAGCGAGCAAGACATTTTCCTTACCAGTGTTAAAACAATGGTTACTTTTGTGCTTTATTTGACCGCGTGAGTTCTGGTAACGAGACTTATGATCCGCCACATTTTGTTACAAGACTTATGATCCAAAGTTAGATAGTCGCTGATTTGGTGTTCTATACGTGAAAAAAAATAGTTTGCCATTGTAGGATATGTATGATCACTCGACATGCATGTGAAAGAGTACTCAGTGAGTAGCATTTACGTACAATTTTGGAGGAAAAAAATGTTGTTTACATAGAAAACTTGCTCGATTTGCTTGTTTTGTTTTATAAAGTCTAAACGAGTTGTCAAAAGGTTTTCGATGCCGATGGCTTTTCAGTTTAAGTTAGACCTTGCTCTGTAAACTTCCTAAAAAGTTTGGCATTAAAAGAAGATGAATTCCCAATTGTTTTGTTATTGAGTTGTACCAATTTGTGATACCTGTGCTGTAATATCTTTCTAAATTGACTAAAGTTTAGTTTACAAGTTTTTTATTTGGTAATTCGTGTTGGGGTTTTGGCGGGAAAAAAGGACAACAATTCGTCATCATGACGACAGCGTTTTCGAAAAGCTCCGTTTTCGTACTACTACACTAAAACGTATCGATGCGTTTTCAAATGTCTCCGGATTCAGAAGCGTTTTCAAATGTCTCCGTTTTTGAAAACGAAGGCCTCCGTTTTCGATCGTTGCACTGTGGTCGCGAGGTGTAAACGCATCGAAAACGATGCGTTTTCAAATGAAAACGCATTAGTGTGGTTGGAACCTTGTCATGCTTGGCGTTCCATAGTTGCTGCCACACTCTGGACCTAATCATTTACAGGCAAGTTGAGAACATACTCTTAGCTTTTTCTGCTTGCTCTGACCTTTCCTCCGACCATTATGCTGTTCTCTACACTGTTGCTTTTTTTTAATACCTTTTCAGTAGGATAGATGTTGAATTTAGTCGGTACAGGTTCTAAACAACTTGTGTTACATTACCTTGGAGACGTAAACTTACTACTATATATTTATCAATTGACACATCTATTGGTTGTGATGTGTCTTTCCGGCTTGTCTTAATTAAATTGTTAACTACTGTGAAACAATATAGCTTGCCCGGCGATGTATGTAGAAATTCCGAGCACGAGGATAAAGACTATCAAAGGGGAGAGAGAGAAGCTATGACGTCAAATCGATATGGGCAAGAATTGGCTCGGACTGAAAAAAATCATCATTGGAGTGAGATACCACAGACAACTAAGTTAAAACTTTCACTCTTGACTGTGTAAACGAACTTATGACAACAAAAACAGTTCAAGCGCTCGCTCGCTCCCCACAACCTACGTCACACTTTACCTTTGTTTACCGCTGACAAGTCGACAAGCGCCCACGCTCAAGGCCCCAAACGACTTCAACACGCACATACAAACTAGAATTTCTCGGAAAATCAGCGCGACACAGAAAAAAACTTTAGTTTAGATACGTTCTCAACACCTTGAAGGGTTTCGTTTAAAAAATGCTGATTTTAGAGTTCAGTTCCCCTTTAACGTAAATCTTCTGCAGTATCATTTTGTTTTCGATCCAACCCTCTTAATTATCAGCAGGAGGCGTTGGAATGTATATTAAAGATACGATCAAGTTTACTCGGAGAGATTACTTAATTGCCTGAAAGGACAGAAAAATATGAATTACTTGAACACTCATGTGTCTTGCCGAGGGACCGGAAAAGAGCATTTTCATTGCTTGCGCTTCCGTTATTACAAGTTCACACTACAAACTACGGAAGCAGAAAAAACGCGAAAGAAAAAAGAACTATCCGTCGCCGCTTCCGTCAAGCTTCCACTTGTGCTTCCGCCTCCGTTTTCTTGGTTCATACTACGATGTAAGGCTTTTTCCGTCTCCGTTTATATCTCCGTCTTCGCTTCCGTCGCTAGTGTGAACCATGCTTATCTTTTTAGTCAAATCCATAAGATCCAAAGAGAAAACAAATACTGCATTCTTATGGGAGACATTAATATGGACCTTTGAATAGTGATTCCCATTCAGTGATTGGTGAGTATGTCACTCACTTTATATTTCTTTCAACATCACATTATATCTCCAACGAGAATAACTCACCATTCCGCAACACTAATTGATCACATTTTCTTTAACTCATTATAAGATAAAGAGATATAACGCGCGTTCTGATTGGCTGTGGTTACGCACTCTAAATACGAATAGAGTGAATCTGCATACGTCATCGCGGGGATTTTTCGGCTGTTTGTGCATGGCTTATTTTATAAAAGAAATAGAAAACTCGCTTGCTTGCTCTGTTTATTGAAAGAAACACTTGTGAGTTTTTTCAGTTCACTCAGGAAGTGCCATAAAAACTCGCCTGCGGTTCGTTTTTCTCTGAGCACTTCTTTCGTGAACTAAAAAGTTCACGCGTGTTTCTATCACCGTTTTATATTTTTACACTAGAACATAGTACCATTAGTGTTAACATATTGTATGGTCTCAAAGATCACTTGCCAAATTTTATAATAAAAATTATAACTTCGGAGCCAAAAACATTAAAAATCTATCTTTAAAAGATCGTACTTAAAGAAAAGCAAGAAAAACTCATTAATTAGCTTGATTAATTGACTGAACAGAAATAGTACCGCAAAATGGTAAAGTAAACCAACTGAGGTTTTTGATAGCTCATATTCAAAAATCTCTGCTACCGTAAATGAAAAAAAACCCCTCTGGAACAAATAATAAAAAAAACAAACGAAAATGCAAGCTAAAACATGAATTACTAAAGCAATTAGAGTCTCTCTGAACATTAAAAATAATATATTCAGTAAGTATCTTAAGACCCAAAACCACTACACCCTTTTTTTTTATAAGAACAACTTTATAAGAACAACGAGGCTCAGATTGGCCAAAATTTAAGCAGTTGGTCTCGATTGGTAATTAAAACTCCGATTATCAAACAATAAACTATGGTGTCCCCCCAGGGGTCAGTGCTCGGCCCCCTGCTTTTCCTTTATAAATTAATGACATCGGCGACTCTTCTACGAAATTTCACTTTCATTTTTTTGCTGATGGTACTAACCTCTATTTTGCAAATAAAAACTTAAAGTTTAGAGATTGCGATAAACGAAAAACTATCGAAAGTCAACCACTGGCTCATTGCTAATAAGTTAACTTCAAATCTTGACAAATCTAATTTTGTTGTATTCCGCCCACCTTAGAAAAAGTACATCTATCACTTTAAAGTTTGTCTCAACAATAAACCTCTAAAATGTGAGAATTATCTTATCTACCTAGGAATCTCAATCGACTCGCATCTAAATTGGAAAGAGCACATAAAAAGACCATTGCGAAATTATCCAGAAGTATATTGGAATTTTGACCAAAATTAGACACTCGCTCGATCATTTATCTTTTCTTGACTTTTCGAGTTCTGGCATAGGGAAACACAATTATAACTAATCTCCAGAAAATAAACACTTTTGAGAAAAGACAAATCAGAATAATAATGTTTTCTGGAATAAATGATCACTCAAGTCCGTCATTCAAAAATCTTGATATACTAAAATTTGTTGATCTCGTTCAATTTTATACTGCAGTGTTTGTATTTGACTATCACAGCAATAAATTGCTATCTGGTTTTAAACTTTTATTTCAAACTATCTCAAACATTCGCTATTGTAATACCCGAATAGCTTTGAAGTCGTCATACGCTTTACCCAAAAGTAGAAATAACTTTGGAAAATTTAGCTTAAAGTTTCAAGGAGCCTTAATCTGGAACAAAATCCCTGAAAATTTCAAACATCTCAGCAGAAGTTTGTTTAAAAGGAAACTAAAGATCAGTTAGGCCCCGTTAACTATTGAGGAGACCTTTTCGCATTACTATACTCTCCGTCCTGAAAGAAAAATTGTACTTTATTAACTTTGTGCCGAACTTTATTTATCTCTTATTTACTTGTTTATTTGTTTTCACTTCCTGTGTTTCTGTTTGTTATCTGTCATTGCAAGCATTCTGCACATAAATTTTGATACATTTGTTTTATTCGGTTTATAAATGTATAATTGAATCTCGAAGGGTACGTGACTTGATAACTATAACTGATGCTCGGCTCAGCATTTTAATGAGCAATGAATACAAAAAAAGATAGAAGTACAAATTAAAACTTGCAACAAGCCAACCACAGAGAGTCAACTGGCAAAAAACAACACAAATATTTCATTTGTATTTTCATAATAAGCCCAGTGAATCTCGCGCGCTGATTGGTTGAGAGCGCAAAGAACGCTGAAAGTCTCACACAACACTGAATTCAAAATCCACCACAATTTTTATTGCTTGCAAATAACCAGTTTTCTTATCGTAGAAAACATGTTAGCCAGTGACAACATACAAAATCATAATTCAAATCCGATACAAATAAAAAAAGGAGCCTATTTAGGTATTAAACTGGGAAACCAAAAAAAAAAAAAAAATAAGATGTGGTTTGCTTCAGTCGACAAGTCAGAGCTAGCTCAACGAAATCCCTTACGAAAAATACGAAGTACTCGACGAAATTATTTCTTTTGTTGAGAGTAATAAAACTCTCCCAATTATCACGTTCTAACATTATCTTGAAAATTCAAAAGCAAAAAAAATGTTTGAAGAGAAACATTTATTAGTCGAAAAACAACTTTTACACGCAAAATTCGAAAAACAATGAAATTCAAGCTAGGTACCGAACTAAAACTTAAATTTGTTAATCTTTACATATTTATTCAACTTCTTTCTATTTTTAACTTGAAGAATGGAGAAAAGAACGAGGAATTAAAAAGAGTTTTTCAGAAATTTGTGACAAAAGAACTGTTAGTCTGTTAAAAACACCTATTACCACTTTTTGTCGGCCGAGTGTGCACAAGCTTGATTTCAATGGCTCTTTGAACAGTCTCACTAACCAGATTAATTCATCAAGCAGCCGTGACACTGACCCGATCCAGATCCAGGGCACATGAAGTTCTATTGTTACAGATTGCGTAAAGTCTGACGGCTTGTTCATGGGATGTACTATCCAAAACGTCCAAATGATTTACTTTTCTTCAAACCCGACACACGAAGTCATTTCAAAGTTGTCTCAAGTGACGATTCCACTTGTAGGTTTTCCGTTCCTAACTTAAAAGCTTGTAAGAAAACATTGTCTAAGCTATTGCAAATACGATTGTTTTGTAATTACTTTAGGAATTGAGATAATTGTTAAGGCCCGTTAAACGGATGCAACATGTTGGGACAACAACACGCAACAATGTTGGGCACAACAAGCTGTCTCCCTTTGAACACCATGTTGGGACATGTTGGGCAGTGTTGGATGGTGTTGGATGAAGTTTGATTTCTGTCAAACTTTTTATCCAACATCGGCCAACATTTTCCTTCGAGCCTGCGGACTAGTGTACATTTGCCGGTACCCAGTCTGACCGCAAACATCATTATGATCCTAGAAGGCGCACTGTTCGTGTAAACTAACCACTTTTGAAACGCCCTTTTGTTGGAAGTCCGATATTCGCAAGGAAATACAGTTTTTCCATTGTAGGATGTTCATTTATCAGCCGTGTGGTAGAGTGTTTCGTAAGTAGTCATAATTTTGAAAGACTAA
>JAOBAT010141319.1:0-11532 GCA_026413305.1 Hydrozoanthus tunicans
TCTACTTGCCACTATGCCTCAACTAATAATACAACACCTTAGAACAAATCTACTTGCCACTATGCCTCAACTAATAAATAACACAAATCCTGACAACATATATACTGCCACAATGTCTCACATTATAACACAACTCCTGACAACAAATCCACTGGCCACTATGCTTAACTAATAAATAATACAACTCCTGACAGCAAACTTAGTGGCCAATAGCCTCAACTAATAATACAACTCCTGACAGCAAACCTACCAAACACTATGCCTCAATAAAACAACAACAAAACTACTAGTACTGGCATGAGCCTCAACTTATGATAGCAAAAACACTTACAAGGTTCAAAATTTCTTCATGGTTTAATGCTTGAACAGCTGTGTTGTGCTTAACATTTGTAAGATCAATGTTGTTCACCTTCAAAACACAGTCATTTACCCTGAAATAAACAGTATGAACATAAGTAATCACAATTGTTTTCTTTGGTGTTTTTAATTCCTCAAACATTTAATGTTCAGTACAGTACATTATAAGACAAGATAATGTTGTTCGACACCAGAGTTACAAAATACAAATTATTTGGCTCAACTTTACATTATTTTTTGATATATTGGTACAGTTTGTTTATTACCAATGCACAACAAAGGTACATGAGATGCAAAATCCATTGGCTTCTTTTTGATTTTTTTTGTTTAATTTTAGTGCATGCAAATTTATGTTTGCATAAATTCATATATAATATGATTGTAACATTACATGGGGTATTGGATAAGAGATTACTTTAAAAATCTCAGGACTGCTGAAAATGTTATGTTGTACAACTAAAACAAATGGAATGACATGAAAAAAGTTTTGCTTTATTTAACCGAGTAAGTGCCCACTCCCTGCTGCAACGAGTCTTCAAAGGTTTGGGGTTGGGTGCTTGGACCTTGCTTGGTCAAACTTCCATAATAAAAACATTCTAAAATATCATAGTAGTGATACACAATTTAAGTGCTCTCTGAAATTGAACACAAATTAAAAATACATGATTGCTCACTCTATCTGAATCACCAGTAAATTTTTAAGGGACTTGATGATTTAGAATGCGGATAAATGTTTTATAAAGACAGTTTCTTGTCTCAGGACTATTTTATCAAATTGATAAAAAAAAATTTGTTTTTGTTTAAGCTAGCACGTTGATTGGTTTATTTTTCATGCTAATTTTTACATAGCAAATCTTATCTCTCTTTTGCATTAAGTTCCTTTTATTTGAAGTTTTGGTATAATGTTTATTATTCTCATACTTAACTCATAATATTTCATTCTTGATATAAGCATCAAGAGCATGCTGAAACATTTCAATTCAAACCTTGTTGATTTACTAAATTTAAATATGGTATTCATATGGAATATCAGTCTATTTTGCATGGAAAAAAACATTGCATGTGTGAAGAAATCAACTGTCCATCATATGTCCCAAGGCCTTAAGATGTAAATGATTGCCACCAAAATTAATCATCACTTCTTCAACTGCTCAAGTCAATCCATTATGCAGGGGTTATACACATATTGTTGTAAATAGGAGTTTTTGCATTTGTTTTACTTATGGAGCAAAAGGTGGACAATAAAAGCTTTGTGGTTGCGCAGTGGTTTTACATTTGTCTTACACACAAAAACAAGAGCTGATTAGCACAAAGGAATTTTTAAGATGTTTCAAGGGCAAACTCTGGTGTTCTCTTTTACATTCCAAAATTAATTCGACTCGCAAATGACTTAGACATAAAACCTGGTCTGGGAATTGTTGATCCAACCAAGACTTTTGCAACACCATACAGCCAAGGTAATAATGAAGTATTTGGTGAGACAAATGCAGGCATGTGTGTCTATGTCATGATTTTTTATAGCTTTTGAGACCCAATACCTCTTAAGCTGACTGGGTTCAAATCATGAATATTGGGAATAATATGTGTTCAGCTTTGTTATATTCATGCAAATCAAACAGGGACTCTTGTTGTTGACAGATTTGCCTGTTATGAGTAACTTTTAAGTGACATTACATAACTATCAGTTTAAATATACATACATTAAAAGTTACGGTAGTTTGTTAAAACTAGTGCACCTGAAGCCTGAAGCACAAGAAATTAAGTTCTTGTATTTTTTATTTGAGTGAGTGACTGTGACTTTGTTTTTATTTCATAAAAATTCTAAATTTAGCTTTTTTACAATTATATTATATACAGAAATATACATTTAAAAAGAAATTATGTAATCTATCTGTTACAAAAATTTGTGGCATCACATGGGTAAACCTACACTAACTCCTATCCCCTAAAATGGTTAAAAGCATTTTTGTCCATTAGACATTCCTTTAAACGCTTTTATAACCTGTTACATTTGTTTGAAAAGGTGTTAAGTGTTTACTTGAAGCCATTCTATTGGCTTGAGCTAGCCTTTAATTTTTTCTTACAATCTATTTTAACAGCTTTAACTACCCAATAATTTTTTCTCACAGTCCGTTTTAATGGCTTGAGAGTGCTATGTTAAAACAGTTAAATGCGTCTTCTTCCATTAGACATTCGTTTAAACACTTTCATAAAATTGTTAAAGTTGTTTGAAAAGGCGTTAAGTGTTTACTTGAAGCCGTTTTAACAGCTTGAGCTACCCGTCAATTTTTTTTCACAACCCATTTCCATGGCTCAGCCCCTGCTCTACAGGATCCATTTTTTCCCTTGAAGACAAATGTTACAACAGCTAATAGGTCTAAGAATGCTCACTGGCGACTGATCCAGTAGAAAAGTTTGGTTTTTGAGCTTTGCGAAACAACCGAATCGCTATTTCACATTTTTCTACAAATCCCAAACCGACTACAAGAATTCAGTCTTTGAGTAGATCAAGTGAAAGAATTCAAAATGTTATTGAAATTCAAATTGTCAAGAACGTCAAACGCTCACAAACAAAAACTTGGTTGCAAACAATTTTTGCAAACACACTGATTCTTGAAGCAAAATCGGCTCCAGCTTGTTACGAAAAGCTATATTGACTCATTGATTCTCTCTTTTAAGTTTCTTACCTAAAACTTGTTCAAACCAAGATAATTGATAAGATGGCGTGCAAGGTAGTTTAAGAAGAACATACTCTGAAACTTACAACATTTTCCACTTGTGTGGCTGTGGACAAGACTGATAGTATGTGTTGCACCAAAAGAGCACCACTGTTTACACCACTTTATCAAATTTTTAGTACAATGGTGTACAGTACAAATTTATATATTATAGCACAAAGGCATACAGTACAAATACAGTATGAACAAATACTATACAGTGGCGCTCAGAATCAGAGAAAACTCGAGGAATGGAGATAGTGTGAAATAAATGTTGGAAATCATTGAAGTTTGCAAAAATATTTTGTTGTCATTTGAAGTCAACAATTAGTATGCACCCACTGTGAGGAAGCTATTCCATTGTTGCTGCATTTGAATTACAGAAATCGGGAGTTATCCCTCAAAGATGTTTGTCTTATTCGATAATATTCCAAAAGACTGAAACTTGCAAATTGAAACTTGAACACTGAAAACTACTTTCGATGGACCTAAAATTTGGTGGATCAACAAAAGAATGCTTGCGATCTGGTTGAGCAGATCGTAACCAAGGAGCAAATATTGCCAAAAGATCATGATCAGTGACCGTTATCAGTTCACGACATTATTGCGATAAATGTTCATGATTCTGAGTGCCAATGCAGCTCTTAATTTCAAGATTTCAAGAAAATAAGCTGTTAATACTGTTTGGCTGATCCGTTAAAATATTTTGCCAAGCCATTAAAATGCTTTGGCTGATCCGTTAAAAATTATTTCTCATCTGTTTGCAATCCACTTTCACTCGTTAGTTAGTTAGGCTTGGATTACAAGTTAATCACATTAACTGCTTGGCCACTGCACTGCACACATGTTGAGCACAAGAATTATGATAAATTTTATGCTTTAAAATGCAACATTCACATACTTCTTTTTTCAAAAAAGAAAACTAAATACCTCAGTTTTCCATCAGCAACACTCCCCTTGGCAACATTTGTGATGATAATAGAGCTGTCATTTGGTAAGTGGGGAGCATCACTACCCCCTGCTATGGCAATTCCTAAACCCTCTTCATGGCTTGACTGCAGGGAAAAACAACTTATGAAACTGATTTCTATGGTACTATAGTGAGTGCAAAACTTACCTGTTCTGGTTATAAGTCTACTCACCATGGTTCACAAAACTCTTTAAACTATGTACATCATTTCATTGAACACTTGATGACACAATGAGTAATCAAAACTTACTCTAATAATGTTTGAACTTGTTTAATCAATAAAATCTAGCAGGAACAAAGGAAAGACATTCCTTGTGATCCTCTTAGTATACATGATACTTTTAACAGGGAGAGAACTAGGAAACCAAACAGCTAATAATTGTAAACTATAATATTTTCAAACAATTTGCCACAATTAGCTTTTCCATACAAGAAATTAAGTCATTCCTCTGTTTTGTATTGTGCAGCTCCTCTGCGCATTTTCACATTTTCATTTATATTTGTATGGAAATTTCACACTAATGGCTCAATTTTGCCTAACGATTCATGTATTCGCCAACCAGAATTGATTCCATTCATTTGGACACAAATCGAGGCGTACTTAACCACACTCTCCCCAGGCCCCTTGCAGAAAATTCCGTATTGATGCTAACTTTTTTACTATTTTGCTAAATATCTAAAAACTGAAATTGGGGAACCCCCTTTTTCTTATTCAATTTTGTAAAAAAATAACTTTTCCCAACTGGGGCAAAAATTTAAACAATATTTATCGATAGAAAGTACAGAATTTGGGTCATTGAAATCCTTCTGGTGGGCAATTTTTAGCTATTTTCAACTAGGAATGAGGTAATTTCAACGCTGATTAATCATGTTAATTGATGACATTTATTGACAAAACTCCTTAAATTTGTAGCTTAGTCAACTGAAAGTTAGAAAAAAGTGATAAGAATATAAGTCATTCTAGTGTACATCAGTAATGTTTGTTGTTGGCAGCCAGATAAAAAAACTGCGATGATAACATTTTTTGACTAAATTGGCATAATATAACCATAGTTTGACACTCTGTAACTCAAAAACGAAGTTGGTGACCCCCACTTTTTATTCCATATTCAGAGTCAACACATACAAAGGAAAAAACTGACAAAGTTTGAAAAAAAAACTATGCGCGTTTTTTTTTTCAGGGGATGACCTTAATTACAGATGATTAGCAGAAGTGCATCTACACAGATACACAGAGCTCTGTGAGTATCTAAATCCCTTATTCCATATTGAGCAGAGATAAAAGTGAACAGAATATTAAAGAAAATTAAGGTACAACTAGTTTCACTGCTCCTCCAGCTTACGAGACTAATAAACAATTATTGCTAAACTTTCAATCCCAATGTAGTTTTTTTTACATCCCAATTCTCCTTGTGTAACACAAACAAATAAGACATTTTGGGAATCGAAAAAATATAGCACACTATCAAAGACAAACAGCTGAACACTCCTAAGTTTACTGGAAATGATAAACCATGGGTTCTAGTCCCACAGAGAATGTAGAAACACACCGATTGGCATATGTATTTTGAGCTGAAGCTTACCTTTTCAAGTGAAACTGTTTCGGTTTCCCATTCCTGAAAAGGAAACTAAGAAATCGTTATACTAATTCATTGACTTCATTTTCCTCTTAACTTTCTCAGATTTAACCAAGCATGTCTTGTAGGGGACAGCAGAGCATATGGATTCATATGTAACATTGTCGCCTATGTTACTACCTTGGGTGGTGGATATAGGATTTCAAAAAGGGGGGAGTGGGTATTCCAGTCAATTTCAGGGCTAATGCCATTGTAAAGTGATTGTTGGGTGCCTTTCAATCCACCGTGTTTTGCACAATCAAGTCATATTCTTTGTGCATCAATAACAGTATTTCGCAGGCCCTTAAGTCATTAATTCATCTGTAAACTTGCAATTACTTGCCTGTTTTGTTGACTCTGTGACAAACTATTGATAAATCATATTTTCTTGTTTAATTTTTTTCAATAGTGTAAAAAAGGGGGGTAGAAATCCACCCATTCCACCCCCTCCCCTGTATCCGCCCCTGACTACATTCATGTAAGAGTAAGAGTTGGAAAAAAGATCACAATCAACGTTTCAACACAGACAAACAGGGTTCAAACCAGCTGGTAGCCTACAAACTTGCAACCCTTTTGGTAGTTATATTTTCAATTACAAATTAAGATCAATTGATTTTCAAGGGGGATCAGAAAATGGATAGCTTCTTGAAAGATCTGATATAAACCTGATCTCATCATCTCAAAATGACTGAAAATGAGAGATGAAACAGCATTGATTTCTATTTTCTTGCTACAATGTTAGATACTATTATTATGCCAAAAACAGCAAGCTAATTGATATTATGGTCTACATTGAACAGTCTACAAAACAAGCCATATTTTCTAAACGTTATTTTGAACCCTGGACAAATGAATTTACACCACTTACAGTAGAATCAGTATCAATAGCTGAGTCCTGACTTGCAACAAGGTCTCTTTTAATGTGATCTTTTATGTGCTTCTCTACTCGGCTTTGCAACTCTGACAGCTCCTCTGTATGAGCTTGTCTGATTTGATCAGAGACCTGTAATAGTTCTGCGTGGTCACTTACTGCCCTATCTCTCTCTTGTCTAAGTTTATCACAAACTGCTCTCAGTGAGTCACGCTCATGAACAATCTTGTCTCGCTCACTGAAGGCCCAATCTCTTTGACTTTTGGCAACCTCAACTTCACGAAGAGCTGATGCCAGCTCAGATGACAAAACTTCAAATTTTCGCCTGAGCCCCTCTGCTTCCTGGTTTTCCCCATGTAGAAAATGTTTGTGCTTCTGCTTGATTTCAAAGCACTCTTTAAGTATTTTATCTCTGTGAATAATTGCTTCACTTCGCTCCTTCCTTGCTGCATCTCGCTCCTGCTGGAACATTCTGTAGTCTTCTTTGGCAGCATCCCTTTCCTTTGTAGCCTGTTCTTTCTCAGCCAGTGTATAATTCAGTTTTTCTTTTAGAATAAAATTTTCTTTTAAAAGTTTGTCATGTTCGCTGAGTTCCCTATGTAACGAGTCACTTTCATGGACCAGCCTTTCCTTCTCTACCCGCAGAGACTTGTTCTTTGCATTTTCATGATTGATTTCCTCTTGCAACTTTTCAATCTCTTTATGTACTACATCTCTCTCACTCATAACTAACTGATATTCCCTTAAAACTGCATTCCTTTCATCTGTTAGTTTACTGACTTCTTTTGTTTTCTTCACCTGTAAAGCAATAGCTTGATCTCTCTCCTGCAATACAGCATCCAGTTGACTGTGAGCTTGTTGTGACATCTTAACTGCTGAATCTAACTCCTTCAGAGTCTTCTCATAATTCCTCACAGAGGAGCCATACTGCTGTTTAAGTGAACTGTTCTCAGTAAGAAGAGTTTCATGTTCCTGAAGTAATTTCTCATACTGCTCTTTCACAGAGGACAAATCAGTTTCTAAGCTATGTAGGTGATTTTTTTCTCTTATTTCATGAAGTTCAATTTTTTCCCTTTCTCTCAATAATACAATTTCCTCATATTCTTGCCTTACAAGGTCCCTGTCCCTCACCACTTCTTCAAGTTTTCTTTGTAAACTTTGTGCTTCCTTCACAAGAATATCGCATTTGCTTAAACCAGTTTTATGCCTCTTCCTAAAATAATCTGCTTCTTTTGTTGCAGAGTCAAACTTTTGAGACAACTCCTTGGTTTGATGCCTAAACATCTCAAGATCTGTTAAAGTACTAACATACTGACTCTTCAGTTTCTCATAATCACCATTTACGTTGCCAGATATGCTGGAGCAGTTGACTGGGGATAAGCTCTCATCTTTAATTCTTTCAACATTCTTGTGTCCTGTCACCTCTGCAAGTTTTTGGTGGGCAATGTCCCGCTCTTTTTCAGCCTTGCGAAGTTGATGTTTTACTTGTTCAAGATCATGTGTTACAGTCTTCAATTCTTTGTTCAGTAAGCTTAAGCGGTCTTTGCATAAATCTCGCCCAGTCATACTCACACTACGACCAACACTCACAGCACCTGCAATAAAAGACAAAAATGAACACAAATATATACTCAGTTTATTAGGAATTTCAGGGGCTCCAGAACTGGCAGGTTCATACAGCTCCCAACAATCAATATTCAAAGACTTTTCAGTGGTTTAATGGGAATGGGTTGTTCATAAAGCAGCAAAGTAAGTAAGAAATATTATTTTGAATAGAACTATTTGTAAAACACTTTCAATTTCATTTTAAAACCCTAGGTGTTGAACTGAGTCATGAATTCTTCCTTTAAACTTAGGCAGTTGATATTATAATGTTCAATATGACAGTGTGGTAAATTAGCTATTCAAAAAACAACTTCTGTTTTGTTTGTTAAATGAAGAGAGTTCAAATGAGAAACATATTAAAACTAAGCAGGAACCAATGATGTAAACACAGTAAAAATGTAGCTAGTCTTCATATATTTGACAAACAACAAATGCAATAGGTTCAAATTATGCTTTTTTACAACATAAGATTTGAGTTTTATCCGCATTCTGAGATTCTGATTAACAAAGTTACATCATCAAATAATAATTTATAATAAACTCTATGTTTTAAGAGCCATTGTCTGAGAAAACCAGGCAAAGTCAAAAGATGGGGGTAGGCTGATTTCCCCGATATTTCCAGCATTTGTTTCCTACTGGGAATAAATAACAAGAATGACCACATTTAAACAGGTGTTGGTGTTACAAATTCGGAGTTGACCACCCTCCTAGCTTTAGGGGCTCAGGGGCCCTAAAAACAACCTAAAATTACACCAATTTGCGTTGTATTAAACACAAACTTTGCAATGTGTTACACAAATGAATCTTTTCAAGATTTATAAGTAATGTCTTCTCTATTGATTCTACCTTATAACATATATATACCACCACAACAAAATTGGTTTGAGCTAGCGCAACATTTAAATTTTACCAAATTTCGGAAAAAATGGGCTTCTGGTCTGATTTTCAATTTTAAACAGTTTTGTTACTGCAGCAATTTTCTGCACAGATGCATTTCCAAATCAAGTTTATTGAGGTTTTAAAAGTACTTGTCATTTTATTTACACAAGCTCTTTATTGCTGAAGGAATTTGAGTTGAAGAAAGTAGTGTAGAATATGTTTCACCTCAATAATTGGTGTAAAAACTGCCCATGGAAGGTACTGCATCATTTTTGACAGACATATAGCTCAAACTTTGATAGCTCAAAATTTATTTGCAAGTGACATTTCTTTTCGAATCTTTCACGAAAGTTACAAGCGACTAAGCTTCATGTTTGCAAACTCACCACTTTAGCCTTTCGATAAACTTTCTTTTTCAAGAACTGGAGCTGAAAACTAAAGATTTTTACCTTCAATTTCCTAATCAAAACAGTCTTCTCCAGTCAAGAAAACTACAGTTGCGGCAAAGTCCATCTCATTCCCTTGGTGCTTGTATGAAATGATTGTCTTTTTTGTTTTTGTGGGCCGAATGACGGCCATTTAATCAAAGCGACTTTGCAAATTCACAGACTGAAAGCAATGATCGCATGACCAAAGCAAACTAGCGAGTAGCATGGACTCCACCCAGTATTTATTACTGAGTTTTTGGAAATGTTGAGCCACCCACACCTACTGGCAAACTTCACATGCTCTTTGCGATGTTTGGCATTCAAAACTTGCCTCAAATGCTTCATTAGGTGCTGGAATTTAACTTCAGAACAGCTCGGAAATTAGATTCACTCACGAACTGCCTTGTCTCAAAGCATAAACTTTTCGCAGTTCGATAAGTGTGAATTTACATCTCACTTTTGGGTTCTTCCAAAAGATTGCTTTGACCCACCATTCTGACTTAACCCTTTCCCTACTACACTGCCCGATACCACCTGGAAAATTTAATGTATCATTTTCCTATGCCGCCCGGTAGAAAAAACACTTCCCACCTATCCCTGGTTAGGCTTTTCTTGTCCCCTTTTTTGCACAATAGACCATTGAATATTGACCAATCAAATTGCAGTTAAGTGCGCATAAATTACAAACTTCACAAGTCGACCATGTGCGTTTAAAATTTTGCATTTCGAGAAAAACAAGATGGCGAGCGAAGCTGAAGTAGTGATAGCCAAAGTTGCAGTGAGAATGAGAGCAGTGAAGAAGGAAGAGATGACGAAGTGGGTGAAAACGATCAGCTGAGTACTTGGACTCAACAACTAACAGCCGTAAATGTCGACGAGTTTACAACACAGTCGGGCAAACATTTTGATCTTCCAAGTAATTCCAAGCAGATCGATGTTTTTAATGTTTTATTTAATCAAGAGCTGGTTTCACATATTGTAAAAGAAACAAATATGTATGCCCATCAAAAGCTTGAAGGCGCTCCACAGCGACTAGCAAAATGGAAAGAAGTTACCGAGCAAGAACTCAAAGCATTCCTTGGAGTTTCAATAATGATGGGTTTGAATCCTTTGCCCATGCTAGCGGACTACTGGTCAATGGACCCTTTTCTCGGAAACCAGGGAATTCAAAGAGTTATGACCAAAAACCGGTACGAGGAGATTAACCGCTTTCTTCACTTTCGTGACTCGTCTTTGCAACCAGCACGGGGAAGCAAACTTTGATCAACTGTATAAAATTCGACCAGTGCTCGATCACTTCAACAACAAAATGCAGGAAGTGTATCAACCAAGTCAGAATATTTCGGTTGATGAAGGCATGATCAGTTTTAAAGGAAGGCTATCTTTCAGGCAGTATATGCCGGCTAAACCTACCAAGTACGGTATAAGGGTCTGGATGGCGGCCGATTCACAAAATGGTTTTGTCGTCAACCACGCCGTGTATCTTGGCAAAGAAATGGTCGCTCCCGCGATTACAGTCTCGGATATGATGTTGTAATGGAAATGGTTTGAAGTTGTCCTTAGCAATTCATTTATTCTGGACAAGAGATACTTGGAAAGGCCACCACGCTATTCAACTCGTGATTTTAGACTTGCCGTGGCGAAACAACTTATCGGGGGATTTTCAAGCCAAGCTGACGACCGAAAGCGCACAGAAAGAGCCTCTGCAGCTGCTGAAGCATTTATAAGCCCAGAGAATACTCCAGGACACTTCATTGCGAAGCGAAATGGCCAAAAGAGGCATTGTGTTCAGTGCAAGAAAGATGGGAGAACAACAAAGAGCCAGTGTGCAGTTGCAACTAAATTTGAGTGTGTTCAATGTGGCATCGCATTGTGTCAAGACTCTTGTTTTGTCCGCTATCATACAACGTGAACAGTGTGATTATGTTTGAATTTGAATGCTTATCAAGGTGTATTTTCTGCCAGAACCTAAGAGAAGATTTTTATGTTGTGTTTTGATTAAACATTAAAATTTTTGTTCATAAATTTCAACCAAGATTGTAAATAATTTTGAACTACGAACATTCAAGAGACACTGAACATGGCGCCA
>JAOBAT010141330.1:0-11529 GCA_026413305.1 Hydrozoanthus tunicans
GATGGATGGATGGATAGATAGAAGTTTGAATGAGTGAACGGATAAACGAATGAATGGGTGGACGGATGGATAGATAGGGTATTATTCACTCTTGGAATACTATTGTTTTGATCTCCCGTGTGGCAGGCACAATCATTTCAGAGTCAGTTACTCTGTACCAACCATTGTTTTTTTTCTCATTCCTGTACTTGTTTGTATCTTTAAACTATAAGCGTAATTGTAATTGATGTTGTGTCAATTAAGTCAAAATATTCAATTTTTCAAAAAAAAAACTTTATTGCTTGAAAATTAATGAATCAACTGAATCGTTTTTGCTGATAGCTGCCACAGGCTACAAATGAGTTCGCCGTATAACCGTTAACCTTAATAACACAGCTAATGAAAGATGTTTGAAGGATTTACCGCTAAATTAGTTTGATTCTAGCCACTTCTTGAAATTTGTTTTCCGAGTTAAGTCAAGAGATCGAATCATACACGCCTTTTTTTGTTGCGCGATAATTAACTTTTCTTTCTCCCGACCAAAATAAAGTTAGATGTATGAAAAAAGACCTCGATCTAACGATATGCGATGCATCCATATGGCCTCGATTTTACGATGCAAATCTATTCTCCCATTCACAAGCAATAGTTTGACCTCGATACAACGATATAACTGATTCATGCTATCAACAAAGGGTGAAAACACAGATATTAGAGCTGAAAGCAACAAATACGACTTCAGGAATACTTTTGAAAAATTTGTAAGCCGAATTATTATGAAAGAACACATGCAATGCGTAATTATGTTACCTCATGATTGAGTGTTTTGCAATACAGCACAGTTTTTGAAATAATTATGTAATAATAACTAAAGTTAAGCACAAAGGATATATAAAAATCTATATTATTAGACAGCGTACAAAAATAATAACAAAAAATCAGTCTAACTCAACCTCGATAAAACGATAATTTCTATAATTTCGCCTTCATATCGTAAAATCATGGGTCTCTTTGTAACGATACTTCGATTTTACGATACTTTTTTCTTCTCAAAAGACATATCGTAAAATCTAGGTTCAACTGCAAGAACAAGCTAAGAAAAATCAACAGAATAAAATTTTGATCAGACTATTCTAAGAATCAGTTGTTGAATCCTTGAATTGAGATGCGAGTAAAAACCGCACACGCGCAATTTCATGAAGTATTCTCTATATTTCGTTTACCGCAATAAGAAAATAAAAAAAACAACACTCATTTTGAAAAGAAAAAAACAAGTTCATAAATCATGAAAAACAAACACGTATTTCTTAGAGCCTTTTGGTTCCGTGCAACTAACTCACTGTTTTAAAGATATCAGAAAATAAGAACAATTTAAAAACAGTTTAAGGCTGAAATCGCCAAAAAGTCAAGAACAGCCCAACCATAGCCGAAAGTCACTGGTTCACAGTTAATGGAAAATTAAACATTGAAGTATAAAATACCAAACCAAAAGAGTCTTTAAACGCGTTTCTTAATAATAACAACCGTTAGATCAAATTTGCCAAAATTTCCTAATTTGATCCTCGCAGAGCATATTTTGGGTGGCTCGCGACAGGAGGACGGGGGAAGGCACGCTTTCGCCAGACAATTTTGAGATGTACAGTCCTTAAAATCGCTAGAAATGCCTCTAAAATATTATCTCAGTTGTCTTTCCATTTCGTCAGTTAGAAAACTGAAATATTGGGGCGGCTAGAACCCTTCAGCTTCCCCTGCTCCGCGGCCCCTGGCTCGTCAGTGTTCTTATATATAAAAGAACAAACACTGGCTGAGGCTCGATAACTGGAAAAGTCTTTGTGGTGAAAAATTCACTGAAACTCGTACTTCAACTTAACAAATACAGCAGAAATCATAAAAAGATTGACTCTAAAAATTGCTCAACAAACTATACATTTTCAGCCGCACAACCGGACATGAGCGGCGCGAGGCGGTTTGTTTTCTAAGATCTTTTTTGCTGTTGTTTTTGTGCTTTCTTCTCAAAAACCGCTCACTGAAAATAAGAACAATTTTAAGACCAAATTGAGACTGAAATTGCCTAAACAATACACGCATTTTTTATAAGAACGAGGCTCAGATTGGCCAAATTTGCGTAAAAAAATTCTTGCAACTGTGCAAGTCCCCAAACGCCTGTTGCATAGTGTTAGGGGTCGAAGGTCATATTTTTTTCTCTTTAAATTTTTTTGTTTTGGACACGAAAACTTTTAAAATTAACAAAAGCTGTATATATCCTCTAAAACTTATTATCGGACCTAATAAGAATGGAATGTCATCTCCACGTGCCAGGTTTAGGTTTTCGATCTTATCTGATCTCAGTATTTCTCTAATATTCTTTTTAAACTGGTCATGTTCAAATTACTTTTAATAAACCTGTTTAAAACAGCAAAAAATGCTTCTTAGGACCGCCCGCCGCTTCATTAGATTTTCAAACTATTAAAGTAGAAAAAATGTCATACTGAAAAATCAAGCGGCTCGTAGTGGTGTTAATCCCGGCTTTAATCCATTAACTAATTAAGATTTGTCACAACTCGAAAGGAATGGGTCAATAGCACATTGACAATATGACTGAATACTGGCGCCCACTGTGTTTCGATATTCACCTCAAGCAGCAGGCTCTTTAAGAATATAATTTTGCAGTTATTGATTGCATTGGGAATCTCAAAACACGGCAATCAGTATTTCAATTTTGCTGTCCGGCTCATTGTTCTTACGCATAAATTGAGGCTGTTTTAAACTTTCATTCCAATTCGCAACTTATTCACGCTCTTCAAACCTCTCATTTGCTCGCACTGACTGATACAGAAGTCAAAAGAAGACTAATTGAAGAAAACAGTAAATTTCATAAACACAAGGTCTTGAAAAACGCATTTCCTGTTACGCTCAATCAATATCGTAATTCAGACGAACCCGCCAGTCTTTGACATTAATCTGCTATTTCAGGTCTGCCATCTGTTAATCGCGAAGCTGTCGATGCTATCTTTAGCTTCACTTGAAACCAACAGCGCTCCAATGCTAGGCAATCGTCTCTGATCACGCGGTCGAGGGCATTTAGTTTTTTGGTTCTTAACTGAGGTTTTTCTTTCGTTATCTCCCATTAACTATGTTAAATTTGATTTATTAGATCAAGAATTAAGGAACTTTGTTGTCATACCTACTGTATGTATGAAAAATTCTTTTAAAATGCCTTCACTGTAACAACGATTCCCTTGTTAATTTGAGTTTATCCCTTGTTTTCGAACTTTTTCGATAAATCTTAGTTTAGAGAAAGAAGTTTGCAAGATCAACGAACGTACCAACTTGACATAAACTGAATTCCATTGAGGTGACGCTAAAGTCGAGAGCTCTCAGGGTGCTTACACTTGAAATAATAAACAGACAAATTTTCTGCCCCGAGCCAAGTGAAGTTAATTGTTTGCTACAATATACCAGAAGTATTGTATAAACTCGAAAACAAAGTCGAGGAATGCGAAAATAACTTAGACTGCTTTTATTAACAAAACTCATTGGTGACTTTCGTAGTACTATCGTTCTAATAATAACAAACGTTTTGACAAGATTATCTATCTGTAGTCCACAGAATCTGGCTTAATCTAATTTAAATTTATACAACGTGTTTTGAACCCGAGTAGATTTTGCGTTTGCACTGGCAGATATTAGTTTTAGGGTTGTATGTGAAGAGTTTGAAACTTCTTTTTCGATTCTGTTTTTAAGGGCTACTTTCAGCCGGAAAACTCAAATAACGTTTGATGATTTGATCATTGTTTGTTCTACTGTAGCATGGGAAACATAAAACCACAGTTCATATTCTTAACATGCCGAGCATCGGAACACGAACTGACGGCGACTTCTCTCTGGTGAAAAGAAGAACTCAAACAGCCACGCAAACTAAACGATTACTTCTTAAAATCAATAAACAGTCAATAGTTTAGTGAATTGGAGGTATAACATTCCTGGCTGACGTGCAGTACTTAAGCAATATTTACATATACAAATCCAATCCGCTCATTAACAACACATGTCGGCTAGCTCTTGAAAAATTTCACACTGAAGTTTCCGAATTCAACCGCATCACAAATTTGTTGTTTTCAAAGTCGAATATGTCCTCGGATATATCAAAGTGTGGAATCCTGTTCACTGTGACGATAAGGGATAACTCTTCAGTCTTCAACTGGAAAACAGTTGAGGAAGACAAGTATTTTGTAACTTGTTCCTCGCACACAAGGCTCCAAGACTGCAGTCCGCGATTAGTTGTATATTCGATGCAAGGTTGTTCGTTTATATAACGTTCTAAAAACGCCTTTGGAGACATGTCAAATGTTAGGCAGTGGGCTAAATGTTTGATAATCTGGTCCATACTATAACGATGGTGTTGTCTTATTGTTCTCAAATATTTCTGCAAAGGACGGGCGAAGGAAGGAAATAAAGACTGTGCGGCTTCCTCGGGGTCCATAGGACAACAGGGACCCCTCTCAAACTGAATCTTCTTTATATGGCCGAAAGCTTCCTCTGTCACACTTACTAAACGTGCTTTTCTTCGCTTTAGCTTTCTCTCAAACTCGGCCTCCTCGTAGAATCGGTCATTTCTCCCCGCTTCGCGTTTTCGTTGAGATGACGCCGTAATGATCGCCTTTGTACGCGCGTTGACTCCTTTGCTATCATTCTGATTCACTGCGCCGCCGTCAATGTCGTAAAACTTCAAGTTCGAGAAATGTTTCGTGACTGACCTAGCTGGAGCCTGCATCAAGTAGGGATTATATTCTGGAAATTCCTTGTAATACATCTCAAGAACAAACGCTGCAGTCCTCTGGATTGAAAGTCGACCAACATTGTAGTATTTGCTAACTCCGTCCGTGCTTCTAACAACTTTTATTGTGAACTCCGATTCGACTTGTCGAAGCCACAACAAAACAACCGCCACATAATGAATAAACAACAGGGCATCCAGGAAAGTCAGGGCAAACTGTATAATCTCTAAAAAGTTCAAGTACTGTTCTTTGCTAAAGAGAACACGCAAGCCATAAAAAAGCCAGTAGCATACAATAACTGCAAATATCAACACTACGATTGCTGTGCGTAAAACAAACACGCGAGGCATTTTAACTCGGGATTTTCGCCAAAATAAAGCCCAGATGCCGACCACTAAGATAAGTTCCTTGATGGTGAAACTTATGAGCAGGCCATCACATTGTGTCCCACATAAAGGCAGTTTTAATACCACCACCGGTAGCACCACAAATAGTATTGGCGACACGACAGATATCACCGCCAACAACAATAAAACCACAACTTTGCAGTAGCGATTCAATGGAAACGCAAAACGACGCTTGGTTTTGCCTGTCTCGCTCAAATCTTCTTCGCTCAAGGTTACAATTGATGTCGCAGTTTCTGTAATACTTGTAGCAGTCTCCCCCCAGTTATCATCTTGGGGAATAACCTGAACTTCTATCACTCCTTCGTCCAATTCCTGACTGCCTGAGTTTAAGTCTCTGCCTCTTTCGCGCGGATCACGTTCGCGATCAAACCGTTGATGACTTCGTAAAAGATCTCGCGATTCCCGATCACCACGCGGCATTTTCCAAATCTATACCAATTTCGTAGATAAAAAGATGGACTCAAATGTCTTCAAAGTCACTTAAAAACCGCAATATCGAAAAGTTTCCAGCTTTTCATAGGTCCACTGTCGAACATTCACACTGAGAGCGCGTCAATTCGAAATGAATTCAAGGGCCTTGGGGGAATAAATGAGTTTGTCTGTTTCATCTTTCTTCGATCGTTTTGATTGGTCCGGCTCCTTTTGATGCATTCCACAAAACAAATCTCAAGGTTTTTTCGAATCTTATTGGTTCTAAAAACAAGAAAAGAACACACGTGACTTGAACCGCTTTAAATAATGCCCCATTGAGATAATTTCTTCAAGACATTTCTCCACGCGAATATGTTGATGAGCTTGTTCGTAAGAAAAAAATGTTCCTTCCGTGATAGTCAAGAATTTAATACTGTTTTACAATTGCTGATGAAACAACTTGTGACCGGAATTTGGAAAATGGTGTACACACTTTTTAGGTATAACATAACTGTTTAATTAAAAATGGCATTCATTTGTGTAAAAGCACTGAACAAGCTATCACACTTGATGGCTCATTATTAGAGACGAGTGAGCTCTCGATTAGGCGATGATATCCCGAATTCTACTCAACCAAGCAGAATCCCATAAACAAACCATTTAGTTTGCGGTCAAATGAACCAGATGAACAATATCAACATGAATTTGAGTTTCAAAATGTCCTTGAAAAAATCGAGTTGTTTTGAAGTGCGAGCGTGATAAGTCAATTATTTGGCTTGTTTGCTTTCTGTAAAATATCGGGTGCGAAGAACTTTAACGATCATTAGTCTCTCAGGCCGAATGTGAAACAAAATATGCAAATATTATTTCATCGCCAGACGATCTTAGGCGGTTTTTCCAAACTCGACGAGCGTCCTCGCCGTGCAGCCGGCGTCAGACGAAAGTAAAACTGTCAAGGTGTTCAAACTACTTAACATTTACCCACGACAGCAACAGCAAAACCTTATCAACAGTTCAGTCTTTGCAAAGATGTGTCATTTGGCACATTGTTCGCAGTTCTTCAAATTGTTTTACTAATCTTAAGTCAACATGTCAACTGTCACTTTGGCTCAGTCAGGTAAAAACTGTGGGGCCTGGGGCTTCTCATCGAATTTGTTAGGGTCTAAATATTTTCAAACTTCAAAGGAAAATCAAAGTTTTTCTATGAAAAGGTATTTTTGGGGCTGCATAAACAAAACGGCCTTTTTCAAAACCGATGCTGTGAGGTAAATTTTAAGGGTCAAAAATTTTAACTCGGTACTTTTTATATCGAAGGGGCCATAAAGTATATTGCTGGTAGCCGGCCAAGGAATTGAGAAGAAAGAGAAAATAGCTTTGTTTAAATCAATTAATTTAATTTCAGCATGTTTTCATCCTCTCGCGTGACTGCCGGCCAAGAAATTAAAAACACTAAATGGCCGGCAGTCGACTTTAATGTCTAAATTTAAAAAGCAGTTGTAGTAAACAAAGCTCTTAGTTATTCTTGATAAATAATACGGACTTTCAGTTGATCAACACTCGTACATTGCTAGAATTATTGAAAAAAGAACAGACTGCCGGCCTTTTTAATAGTTTTCAATTCCTTGGCCGGCTGCCGGCCATATACACTCTTTTTCTTCTGTATAAGTTTATACTATAAAAAATATCGAGGCTGAAAATCGCGAAAATTTTTAAAGAGTATTTTAAGAATAATGCTGAAGCTTAGATTCTGTTAAGAATATAATTTCGTGCAACATATAAATAAGTTTACACAAAAATTTAAATATTTGGAAACTCTAAATATTTTCCGTAAAAATGCCACCGAACGACAATTTGTTTATGTCTTTAATAAGCCGTCTAAAACACAAAACAGAATTAATGTCGCACAATGTATAAACGCTATCATCTGGAGACTCAGGAAGGCAACGCCATGCTAGCAGACATATTCTATTGACCTGTATTCTAAGAGTATTTTAAAAACATTTTCAGCCTCAAAACGCCGAAAAATTAAGAATCTTGAGGCCCGTGTGTAAAAACACTATTCTTCTAAAAAAAGATTGTAGCCACTTCTTTTTTATATAGAGTGGTTTTTCACATTTCTGTTCTTTTTATCCCGCGTCGGGGGATTGGATATTTATGCGGTAACGTTCGTGTACAGGACGATTAAGCTGTTGCCCCAGCCATTGGTCTTCAATCAAGAAGGGTAGGCTGTTAGGTAAATGAAAAGCAAATACACGTCTGCTGAGATAGTATCAGCCAATCTGGTCAGTCATAAGAACTGAAGTTTGATGTTAAATAAACCAGAAAGCGGAACTCTATGAAAAGAGTAAAAAAGCCGCCAAAATATTCAAAATTGTCAAAAAAGTTTGATAAATCTAATAATAATTTGTTTTGGACACGATAATGTTGGCGCCGGAGAGGTCAAGTTCGAGTTCGACGTGATTTTTTCTACGTCAACGCGTGATCACGATCGAACAGTCACACAAATGTACATTTGATATCACTAAACCCAGTTCTATATTTATCTTATCAGTTCAGCTGACGCCAGCATTCCGCTGGCGCGGCGCGCCCCGTTGACGCATTGGGCATATTTGGCTCGAAATAATACAAAATTTTTACTCTTTGATAAACATAAAGTCGATGCTTTACATTCAGGCCGACGCGTTGATTCGCTTTGTTGACGGAACAAAATTCACATCTAGTATAATACACTGAAACGAAATTGTTTCACTACTCACAGATTTTCAGTGAAAAAAAACTCTTATTTCACATCGAGGTGACTATTTGATGTAATCTCCGTCCATAGTTTGAAATTTCACAAATCCGATTATACGATCCAAGACTGTATCAAGGATATTTTCAATTTTTATGTATAAGCTTTTAGGGAGCGATGAGGTTTTGTAATTGGTAGTTTTAAAGAAATATTTAAGTTTTGGCAATTCTTAGAGTCAATTTTGATGGAAAACGCCAAAACTTTTCCTAAACCAAAGCTGCACTTCACCTGGTCGGATTTACTGGTAGACTGCATAGAAGGCGCCGAAAGGAGATTGAAGGGGGCGGGGGCGGGGATGGTGACTTAAGTTATTTCTTTCTTCCTTAATTTTCGTCCCCCTCCCCCCAAAATCCCCTTTACGCTTGCCACGCAAAGTTGGTCGAGAGACGGTTGGTGATTGGGCTCAATAGTCTCGATTCATTCAACATATTTCAACTCCCTCGCTATCCACTGAAATGTACGCTGAACAGAGCTTTCAGAATGTTTTGAATCAGATGGCTGCTTAAATAAAGTAGACGTCTGTGCAGGAAAGGTGCCGTAGGCCTCGAGAAACGAAATGTGGAGCCTCTAAAACGCAATCTGACGAATTTTGGGGTGGAAAATGAGAGTTTTCTTGAAGAAAATAACACTACAACTTGGCCATTCCTTATGCATAAATACTTCGTTTGAGAATAGTCTAAGTTTCACTGTGAGAGAACAGATAACGCGACGACAACGTGAATTCTGTTCACGTTCACGCGTACAGATCGAGATCCTGAGAAGATTTCACGTGGTGAACGCAACGCGAAAACATCAAAATCCCGTCCTGAAACAAAACGCGACGTTTAACCCTCTCAGCCCTAAGGCATTTATCAACATCTAAATTCTCCTTATAGTAAACAAAAGAAAACAAGCTGGTTAGTGCTGAGAATATGAAATTTGATCATCCACCAAAAACCCCTGAAGATGAATTAAGAAATTTTCCCAAACTTCTCATAGGAATACTATGGACTTAATTTGGGAGAATTTACAAACTCATCTTTGGGAACTCTTAGGGGTTAAAGGGTAACTTGCAACGTCTCAGGACCTCGAGCTGTGCGCGCGCACGTAAAAACAGATGTCACGTGGTTTGGTTTTTGCTAAATCTGTCTGGACAGGTTTCATAGATAAATGACCTATAAAGGACCGGATAAAACTAGACCAGCTGTACAGAAAAATGATATGACTAATTTGGAGCAGATGGTGGAACTGCTAACGTACTCATTGTTTTTAGGTTTGTCATAGCGTTGAAGAACTAATAATTACTGTTATCTATGTTACCATCGGCATCAATGTTACTACTACTTCATACATGTGACAACATATTACAAACTAACAGAAAAAGTTTATTTCAACCATAAAAAGGGCAGGAATAGTTTGATTGATAAGATTAAGATTCATTTTGAAAACAATCTTAAAAACATAGTTTAAAATACGTAACAACAGTTCGTCTCCCGTCACTAACAAACAAAAACGTTGAACTTGCAAAATGACATTCAGTAGAAGGTAAGCGGTACAAAAACGACATTCAAAAGTTTCTTCCACAAAGGTTCTGAACTATTCTCTCAGCCTTGGTAACTCCTCTAACAAAAGGCCGTGTACCCAACACATTTGTTTTGTGCTTTTTTAGCTTTGGCAGCTCGCCTGGACCCTCCGCATTTGATTATGCTATTTCGGCCTAGCTAACACGTCTGGGGTAAGCGTGTACCCTAAACATTGATTTACAGCTGGCAAAAGGGTGTGTACTCTACACATTTGCTGTTTGTAGTTTTAGTCTAGGAACTCGTCTGGACCATACACATTTACTTTGTACTATTTCAGCCTTGGGAACTCGTCTGGACCATACACATTTACTTTGTACTATTTCAGCCTTGGGAACTCGTCTGGACCATACACATTTACTCTGTACTATTTCAGCCTTGGGAACTCGTCTGGACCATACACATTTACTTTGTACTATTTCAGCCTTGGGAACTCGTCTGGCAAGAGGGCGTGTACCCTGCAGGTGGGGCACGTGCTCTGCTCTCCCATCAACCACTTTCGGATGCACTGCAAGTTTGATTGAAACAGAAGAGTTAGTCTGATTTATGCAAAAAAGGGAAATAAACTAACATTTGTAAGGGGTTCAATCTTAATTCCTCATTATAGCAACGTAAAGCCAGCTGGTTAATTTGAAAGTGTAGAATGACACACGAATATAAACTCGTCCACTTTCTGTTTTTGACGTTCAGAAAAATGATGGTAATTTTATTTTCGAATCAGAGAGCTCTATAAGGATTTGTTCCTCCTTGAAAGGCCGTGGGGCAACCGAGAAGTGTTCACCAAGAACGTCTTGGATCAAGTAGACCCTTTTCAAAATTGATGGCGATTACTAACATTCTTTTGAGTGCATTCAAATTAACCTTCCCAGCCTCGTTCTTGAGTTAAACTTTGAAAAGAATACGTTACCCAAATCAAGGCTAGCAAAGCTAATATGACTACCATAAAAATGAACGAGTGGGGGTCTGGCACAGCAACCAAGTTACGTCACAACTCAAAATGGCGGCGCCCGGGAAATCGAAACCGTAAAGCTCATCAAAATACAATGCTTGGCGTTGGTTGTGTGCACATACTACCAAACTTGTGCTGCTGGTATAGACCTAGCGTAAACGCTGTAACAGGCTTAATCTATTTGTAGACCCTCCGAACAGATATAACCGTTGACAAAATATACTGTTGATACTAGTACTAGGCAGAAGGCCTTATGTTCAGGGTTCATACACCTTCAGAAATCCAAAAATCAAGGTTTTCAAGGGCTGTTTTTTTCGTTTTTCCTAGGGCTTTTCTAGGGCTCTTTAAACCCAGAATGAAAATAATAATGTTCACAATAACCTGTTTTAGTAGTTAATGTCGTAAAAATTCGTATTTATTGAGCTTAATATAATAAGTCTGGTCATGGTCTAAAAGCTTAAATTTTACTTGTAAAAATTTTCCAGGGCTTTTCAGGAACCAAAAAAAATCCAGGATTTCCGGGGTTCGTACTAACCCTATATATTTTAGTCCCATCGACTTTAAGTTAAGAGGATGGATGGATGGGTGGGGGGGGGTGCTTATTTAAAATTTGAAGCTCTAGACAGGGGACTTATAAGGGAGGGAGGGAGGGAGG
>JAOBAT010141352.1:0-11527 GCA_026413305.1 Hydrozoanthus tunicans
CCTTAGGCTGCGGGTAGCGGCCCGGCTAGGAATTGTAGTAGCAGAAATCTAAAGAGAAACTTCTTCATAATAATAATCGTAATGCTAATAGCAGTGGTAATTTATTTGTTGTCAAGGTTTTTAGCCAAATATCGTTTAAGCAACTGAGCCCAGTTTTGGAGCAAATTAGTTACTTGCCATCCCCCTGAGTCGGTACATTGATCAGTACGCACACGTCTTCCATAAATCTTTTGTATTATATATGTGATATGAGATGACGAGAGCGTCATGGATGGTAAAGCTTCCAAGAACATTAGTCGTTTGTACAAACTAATAGGGCTAGAGACCTTTGTCGCACGACGACGGCGGCAGAAAACAATACGGTAAACAACAGCTGCAGGTTGGAATGCACCGTGCGGGTCACTTGCACGCCGTTGTCTTCAAAATTACGACGTGAAAAGCTTAATTTTGCAGTTTTTACGACTACGGGAAAGATAAACAGACATATTTCTCAATCTCCTTTGCATGGATCTGTAAAATTTTTCTGTTCACAAAGCGTCACTAGGATAAAAGAGATGCATGGCAAACGTGCCAGACATGGTCAAAAAGGGAAAACAAGAATTTGTTTTTGTGAGCCGCCGTCGTAGATGTTGCTGCCCTCGGCCCCGGTTTATTAGAGATCTTTAGTAACGAGGATGGCAGCATCGACGACGACGGCGGCTTACAAGAAACGCATTTCTTGCTTTCCCTTTCCGAGCATGCCTGGCTCGTTTGCCCTTTCTTTTGTCCTAGTGGCGCTTTTTGAACAGAAAGAGATTGAAGCTCCCTGCATAAAGTAAAAAGAAAATTGAGAAAACATTTATGTTTATCGTTTGCGTAGTCGCAAGAACTCAAAAATTAAGCTTTTTGCGTCGTAATTTTCAAGACGACAGCGTGCAGTTGGCCAGCATGGTACATTCCAACCTGCAGCTATTGTATTTACAACTGTTTTCTGCCGATAGCTGCACATTGAAATCCAGCCCAAGCCCAAAATACCTCAAATGGTTCCAAGTCTCGTGTATACACACATAAGCGACAACTGCAGAAAGCGGTGTTTATTTTTGTTGTTTGGACTAATTAACATGCTTCGAACGTTCTCCCATACAAAGTCTTTTAAATTCTGTTCCTCCCATAAAAAGTTTTACAAATTTCTCAATGATAAACTCAAAGCTCTGGCTGCCTGCACGCCGTCGTCTTGAAAATTACAACGTGAAAAAGTTCAGTTTTGAAAGATTTTACGACTACGAGGACGGTCTATAGAAAATTTTATCAATCTTCATTTACAAAAAAAACACTTTCATCCTTGATGTCTACAAAGCGTAATTTAGACAAAAGTTCAGCGAAAGCAAACTAGCCATAAAAAGGAAAGCAAAAAGTTTGTTCTTTGTAAGCCATCGTTGTGTAAAGTCCCAAAAGTAGTTCACATTCGGTCCCGTTTCAGTAGTCTAATGAAAATGTGCATTTTATTTAATTTCATTACACAGGTGTGCTTTATAAATGCACAAGGCTTCAAATTGTGTTTTATAGGCAGCTTTTAGAGTTCGTTTTTTTTTTGGCTAACAAAAACTGGTGCTGTCAGACTTGGCATCTTTCTTAAGTCTTGCATATGCAATCTCCATGCATTGATCACGCTTTACACCAAGTCATTCAGAAGCTATGTTTTTAGCCCTTCAGCTGTTTCAATATTTTGTCGTCGCCATTTGATTCTTCTATTCTGGAACCAAACTTTCACCTGGGTTTCTGAGAGTCCAAGTTCAGAGGCAAGGTAGAACCGCTCCGTGCCGACCATGTACTGCTGATGCTCAAACTCGCGTTCAAGTCTGTCTAACTGCTCGGGGGTGAACACGGTACGTATGCGCTTGGGTTTGTCATTACGACAAGTTACTTGTCGCCTTGTGACCGGGGTTTGTGACTCTGAAACTAAAAAGAACGGAAAATAAGTTATATCTTTTCTCTAGCCAAGTGGCCCATTATAGACAGGCGCTTAACTCCGGTTTCCACAGTGAGTGAACGAGAGAAGACAGGGCGCTAGTCCGTCGCAGTATACTGAGCCCAAAGCAGAAGCTGGGTCGACTAGAACGAGTCGGGTAAAGTGTCTTATTATATAAGTACTGAGATATATTTGTTTGCAAATTAAGAAATAAAAATCGTATCAACTTTTTTTGCTGAGTTGTGATAGGTCATACGATGTTTTTCACGTGTGAAAAATATCGTTTAGCCAATCATAGCGCTGATACGATCTTTTTCATTGGTGACGAAAGTTTATGAAGTTTTCCCGCCTTCGCAGTTGCTCTTTGTTGACAACGGTTTCAATGACAATGGCTGTGTCGGCTTCTTCAAGATTTGCTCAAGTTTCTGTTGACGAGTTTATAGAAAATCAAGAAAACGAAAACACAGCAGAATGTTGCACTTTTACAGGAATTCCTAGTATCATGTAAACAAGAAACAGAAAACAGAATAGAAAAGATATCACCATCACAACTCAACGACAATCTGAGCGAGTTCGTCCTTGCTGTTCGTAAAAAAGATAGCAACGAAGAATATGAACCAAATTCTCTCCGTTCGATGTTTGCAAGCTTTGAAAGACAAAAATTATGGCTATAGTATATTCAAGGACAGAGAGTTTGAACGAGCAAGAAAGGCAAGTGGAGTTAATGACAGATTAAACTTAAGACTATCAAAAACTATTTGCATTTGTTTGTTATTTTTATTTGTTTTTGCATTGTGTACTATCTCAGTACTTATATAATAAAAAAATTACTTCATGGTCGGTTCACTTGTACGACATTTATTCACTCATTGTGAATAAATTTATCGTACGCGTTCACCAACCAAAAAGTAATCTCTATTTGTTCGACGACAACACAGTGACGACCGTAATGTTACTGGCAGGAGTTTTTTTGTGTGGTTTGGTGTTGAGATCACCAAAAACAAGATAACACGTACAGGGCAAAAACTTGTCTTAAATAAGAGAAACAGCAACGAAAACAGTTAAAAACGTTGAGGTGTGAAAAAGTTTGTTATTATTTGTTTTACAGTATCACTACAGAACCTATTGATTGTTAGCCGATAAAATGCTAAAAAATAAAGTTCTTCAATCTGTTACGTATAGAAACAGGTTACAACTTTGGTATGACAGTTCATAAATTCATCTTTTTCCATGCAACTTTTTATGTAAGGACAAGAACAAGCAGTTGCTATAACTAAATCTATCAGAACAGTGCACAAAACGGGTAGCGAATGGTAAATTTGAGATGCCGAGACGGTCTTTTTAAAATCCGAGCTAGCCCGAGACTTTGGAGACCAATATAAAACAACAAACTTTAAGCAAAACAGAGATTTCGAGCTCTGCGGGAAAAGCCGAGAGTGCGAGCCATTTTGTGGGAAAATCTTTGACTGCGAGACAGAGAAAAATATAACGGTACTACTACTAGACCTTGGGATATGTCAGAAAACAATGAGGGGGTTTCGAGAATTAGCCATAATTTGCCGAGACTTCTGTCACATATAAAAACAGGTTACAATTTGGGCATGACAGTTCACAAATTCATCTTTAAAATTTCCATGCTATTTTTTATGTAAGGACAAAAGTAAACACGCCAGTCTCAATCTACCAGAACAGTGCACAAAAGGAAAAGCGAATGGTAAAGACGGCCTTTTTAAAATCCGAGCTAGCCCGAGACTGTGGAGAGCAATGAACAACAAATTAAATTTCAAGCAAAACAGAGATTTCGAGCTCTGCCGGAAAAGCCGAGAGTGCGAGCCATTTTGTGGGAAAATCTTTACCTGCGAGACAGAGAAAAATAAAACGGTACTAGACCTTGGGAGATGACAGAAAACAATGAGGGTGTTTCGAAAACTAGCCATAACTTGCATTTGAAAGCGTTCACTGCCCCACAAAAATTTTAATCCGATAAAAAGGTGACTTCAGGGCACCACATACTTTGCTACACATCAGTACTTTACTGGTAAAGAAATTTCCACCTGTTTAACACCTGTTGCAAGATGAGCATTTGTCAATTTATTGTTAAAGGTATTATTCTCATTACTGTAAAAAATGCTTGTATAGTATTCGAATATGTTATACTGGGTCATAGTCAATGACTGCACGGGTCTCTCGAGTTCATTCTCATTGTAGCTGGAACCATAGCATGCACTTTGCCTGCCAGTAGAGCCGTTTTTTTTTCTTTTTGCAAAAACTCAGTTTTTTCCTTTGTGCCCAGCTTGCCGGTCCAAGTATTATCATTAGCATGATCATCATGATTTATTACTGACGATATATCAATAATCCCAAAGTTTGAGAACACGTAGTATTGGAGTGTGTTTTTTTGAAACATAGAAAAATGACAGTACAGGAAAAATAGAAATTAAAGTTTACTTTGAATGAGCTTGAACCGCTCAGTGTAAGAGAGCTCCCAATATGATTGGCGTACAGCATAAAATGTGTCATGAAACTAAAAACTAAACCTATTTTAGAACTTTGTAAAAGTTGAATAAAACTCTGTGACTCGAATTTCACTCCTGAAAAACGATCGTCAGGGTCTGATGATCGAATTACGGACGTGAAACTCGAGTCAAAGAGTTTTAACCAACTTTTACAACGTTCTAAAAAATTTTAATTCTTATCTTTTTAAGAAATCACATAATGTTTAAAACTATCACGGTGCGAAAATAGGTGGTAGTGAAATAAACCCTTGTCACAATAGTAAGTTTGATTTAAGCAAAATTTAGTATAATGTTATGAGTATATTTGATAATAAGAATGGCATAAGAATAATAAAAGTAATAATAATGATAAGAATAGAAATAATCGTAATAATAGTATTAACGGAAAATAGAAGATGATTACAATTTAATGGCGAAAGCTGACAATGAAAGTAAAACAAATCAACAATAGTTCTGAAAAACACGCAAAACGCGTTTAACTAAAGTCACAAGTTAACTCATAAGAAGCCATTAGAAAATCATGTTGTAACCTGAACTTGAATTTTCTTACCGATTGCACGAAACGTTGCGGCAGACCGGGCCTGGCGGAGATCGACGTAAGGATGTGCCCGATTGGTCAGTTTTGTCAGGGACGGCAGCACAGCTAGCCTTGAGGAAAACATATAGTTACTTGTTACGGGGAAATTACTTGTCGTTAGTTCCTCACTGTTTGGGCAGAGAGTAGAGCAGTGTGGCCGTGAAAGAATAGACTCAATTGTAAACGAGTTTTTAGTTGGTTGCTGATCATGATCTTCGTTGCTTTGCAAATTCGTTCTGCAACATTTTCCGGTGAAGCAAGGTATAATGTAATATCCGTGAATGCTTCTTGGTAGACTCTGCATTTGGGTTGGTTTTTATCTGTTTCTCTCGATGCAAACTTGATTGGTTTCGACCAGCTCAGAGATCGGGATAAAATGCTTGGAGTTTGGATGAATTTGGCTTATATAAGTATGCAAAATGTCATTTAAATTACTGAGTGATTTATGTGATCCGGACATAATGAGAAAGGATTTCATTATGCTGATCGCATTGTTTAAAACTACATTTTAGAGAACAACTCTTAAGGTTCCATTTATGCACTGTTGAAAAGAAATCAGGTCCCACATTTAAACTAGCTAAAAGTAGATTTAATCGAACATCTGGCGAGTTCAATCTTACCCATAATTAGCCTCGCTGAATTAGTAAATTTAGGATGTTGACATGTTGACTCTTCAGTTACCTAAAAGAGCATTCATCGATTCCCCTCGAGCTTTCCTTTCTGTACACAGGAAACCATGACACTTCATCTCAGAAACTACCATAAGTGTGGCAGAAAATCTTTATTTTAGAGTTACTATGACAACAAACAACTTCGATAAAGTCGGGAGATAATTTCGTAGATAAAGAAAACTAAAACTTTCAAAATGAGTCACCTCGAGCAGGTAATTGGTGTAATTTAATTCCAAAAAGACTATTAATTGTTGCTAATTTCGAATTACTCAAGGATATTGATTTGTTGTGATGACTTTGCTAGGTTGTGGGCCATTTAAGAAGTAATTTGTTAAAGGGCTATCGTAAGATATTGCTTTACTTCTTTAACTGAGTAAAATGGGCCACAAAACAACTTTTAAAAACACAGAAGTTTTTGTGTCATTTTACGTTCACGATTTTAAATGTTTTTTAAACTACTTTAACTTCTTATTTCGAATAATGTTTCGAAGTGCCTAAAGCATTAATCGTTTTTTTTAATAGAGTATGAAAGGAATTTTTCTTTACGAACGAACTAGAATTCAATTGGTGCCTGCAAATAACCTCGAGGAGTTTTGAAACTATGTCGCGTTAATGATGTTGTTTTACCAAACAAAACGGAAGTTTTTCTTTAAAACCTACAACTTTGAAATCGCAAAATTTTATTAATTTGCTTTAAAGTGTTTTAAATCAATCTGAGAGTGTGCCGTCGATTGTCGAACAATCGATGCATAACCGGCTCTCAAAACCGTACTTGTTGTACTTATACAGTCACCAATCTGTGAGAAAGGCGACAAATTGATCCTGCAAAACCACCATATATTGTACACACAAGTTTTTAAGTATTCACAGTGTGTTTCTGCCCCTTGAGTGTTTTTGCTTAATTTCGGAGTTTATAAAGCCTGAAATTCTTGTTAAAGAGTTTTCCAAGTTAGCTTGGCAAAGACTGTTTCTGGTAATCTAATTTTAATATTCAATTCTTTTTCGATTCATTTTTGAGTTTCTTGTTTTCCCTGCCACAAAATTGAAGTGTAACTCGGTACCTCGGCTCTGTGTACTTTTCTACGTTCGTAACTATCACGACTGCTCGTGTAGCTGTTTTTTTTCGCATAGTTGAGTCAGTGTAAATATTATGATATCCAAGAAATGAATACTTAACTCACTTAATACTGTTCTAGAAGCATAAGTTTTCAAGTGAGTTTTTTTCTCTACGCTCTTTTTCCCCATCCCCAAGATCACGAAAAAAATTGAGACAATTCTAAGATATGACAAACGAAGCTTAGGCAAAAAAAAAAACAAACAAAGTGTAAATCCTGCTTTAGTTATCGCTAAACAGTTCGACCATTCGACGTGCATTGAGGAGCGGACGGATGTCATTCGATTATTTGACGTGCAGTGAGGACGAGCCTGTAAGTCTTGGGGGCCCGTACGGGTCACCAGTCGCTGACTGGAGACTTGCTAATCTGGGGCCGGTGCCACAGGTAGAAGCATTCATGATCTAGAAATGTGAACATTTTAAGGGCTCTTTTGAGGCTCGATTTGGCAAAAACATTAGACTAGAAACCATCTGGTTCAAACGAGAAAAAGAGACTATTCAATAAATGTTTAACTATCATGGTGCATTTATTCCAGTGTGTAGTAGCAACACGACTAAAAGGAAAACATCAATGACTTCAACTTCAAGATTTAGCTTGAAGCCAGGCACCACACCTCTTTGATAAAAACATGGTTCTTTATGAATTCAACAGAGAAAAAGACTGTCAGTTTAAGTAAAAGATAGATCATTTGACTAGTGTATTATTAATTCGGTTTTAGGCCTAAGGTACACAGAAATGTTTTGACAGATTTGGTCATTGTAAACCATAAGAATTACCTGTGTTGAAAAAACACCGCTTATATCGAGCCCATTATTAGTGCCCCTTCAATTTCTTTGCCTATGACATCTGTCATCTCGGCCTTAACTTCAATCTACGATTGTTTTCTTAGATAGAATACGACTTACAATAGACGCTGGTCCGGTTGTTGTTATTACCCTTAATTTGTATTCTAATAACAAACCAGAGGAGTAAAATGTGCTTCTTCTTTTCATCAGCAAGATTACCAAAACATTTTGAAGACAACTTGACGAAATAACCTTAGTGGAAAAGAATGGCTTAAAAATAGAATAAAGAATGCACTGAGAATCATGTGTGACCGCATGACTGACACTACAGCTACGTCTTTTGAAGTTGAGCTGATTCTTTTTTTATTTCTTTGTGCGTTTAGTGTTACTGCGAAAGCCATCTTTGCATTGAAACACATGGTAATCCAGTTAGCTAAACAAAGCTGTTATGGTTTGCATAATTCCGAGTTTCATATTTACTGTACTATTGTTGAATTCATTCAGTGAACTTAAGTTGATGTTCGACACACTCGAATAGTGCACTACCTCCTAAAGGGCAAAATAAATGAACAGTATTAAGATAAACACGGACGACTGCATATTGATTTGAATACTCCGATAATTATTTGGTTTGGGAGGTGATCTCGGGTTGTCTTGTTAAATCTTGTTTGCTGCGGTAGCGAAGTAGGACTCGTCTATTACGCTGAGTAGGGTTTTTAATTAAAATTACCAAAAGATCAGATGAGGAAATCGCCTTGCCTAACGACTCCTGATTACCGGCAATATTCCGACAGAGATAAGATGTGATCCGTGCAAAATCTCAGACCGATAAATATTTGCCTGTGCCATAGCAGTGGTTATCGAAGTTATCTCGAAATGCGACGCTAATAGCTCTGTGGAGCGATAATGAATTTCTCATAAAACCGTAACATGCCATGAGGCAACCATAAAGAGTGTTTATGATATTTACTGATCTTGCAATTAAGATGCATTCAAGCGAACAGTGGCAATTAGAGATTTTGAAAAACAAACTTAACACTGCATAAATTAGTGAAACACTGAAGCAGTTGTTGGCTTTTTGTCCAACGAACGTTAGTTCAAATATGTAATATAAAGATATTTTTCTCTGGCCAGCTATTCCTTTCCAAAGATTGATGAGCCTCCTGGACAAGTCCCGAGTGTGTTCTGAGCCTTTTGACTCTCATTAACAGCTGAAAGTTAAAATAACATATATCTTTAAAATATTACATTTGTTGTTTCCCAGCAGAAGAACATTTCACATATTAAACCAAAATCATGCATTGACAAAAGAGCAAAAAGTGAAAACGCACATAACTACAACAAAAGAAAGAATTTACAATAGCTTTCAGTTCTAAGCGCTTACATGAGGAATAAACTCATTCTAAGCCTTTCTGACTTATTCTTTCTGAAAACATTAAGAAAACCAATTCATCAGTTATTACAATTACGCGGGTTTGTTGAATCATTACAGTTTCACGAGTGAAAAACAAACTTGAAGCTCGTCAATAACCAAACGACATGATTTATTTTCACTTAAAACTACCTTTTATCAGCTTCTTTCCTGTATGTTTTAATCATCTTGACTCATTTTGTTTTACATTAATTCTTTGAAATAACTTCAAACAGTAAAGAAATTCAACAATTAGGACCATAAATGTAATAATATACCAGAGGCGTACCTAGTGAGAGAAAAAATCTTTCGAAAAAATGACCTCGTAATTGATGTTTCAGGTTCTCTTCCAACACAAGCTTTTTGATCCGTATCTTGGTAAACACGAGTTTCGGGCCCTCCTCCTCTGGTGACTTATTTGTTAGCCTGTGAACAGGCTCTTCGACGAAATAAGTCGGAGAGGGGACTGGGGAGAGGGGGAGGGGAAGAAGAGCCTGTAGACATTTTTGTCAAATTACTGTGCCGCCCCTTTCAAAAATAGATAATTGAAATTAGAAACTGTCAGTCAGAAGTGAGTAGTAACTTGACAGGTTGTATCCTTTCACTCTCCCTCTCAACAGTCCCCACCTCCAGTCAAATCGTTGAAGAGCCTGTTCACAGGCTGTGTATTTGTTTTCTTGAAAGCTACCGCGGAATCCGACTAACTTAAAATGAATAGCAAAAGATGACAAACGACCTGATTGGGAGGAAGAGAGGGAAGCGGCTTAACGTAAAGAACGGAAGAGAGGAAACATGGCCTGACGGGGGAGGGGAGAGGGAAGCAGGTTTAAACGTAAAGAAAAGAATAGAGGAAATATAATCTGAAGGGAGGAGAGAGATGGAAGAAGGTTTAAAGAGAGGAAATATAACCTGAGGCCGGGGAGGGGAGATGGAAGCAAATTTACAGAAAGGAAATATAACCTGAGGGGGGAGGGGAGATGGAGGTAGGTTACGCCTAAACTATATATATCAGTGTTATGTTTATCGTTTCTGCATTAGGTGTTCATCTACCGTTTTGAGCCCAAAGTATCGGTACAGTGTTCTCCTTTTCCTCGAAGTATTTCGTGATGCAACTTTTGCGTTTTAGAATTGAAGTGAAAGCCTAAATATACTTGATCGTGCATAATTAAATTTTGATATCCTGGCACTAAATAATAAATAAATTGAGTTGGGAAAGGTATGAAAACCGAATCATTCGATCACGTTAAAAAAGAACAATATTACAGTGAAACCTCAACATAACGCACCTCTCGAATATAATGAACACCTCGGTGTAACAAATTATATCTTTTGTCCCACTTACAAGAAATGTTTAAAGTAATACCTCAATGAAACAAATACCTCGCTATAACGAACAGCTTCTCTATACACTGTATACACTACGCTGTTTGTTTAGACTGGCATATGTTCTGTATAAACTCTACAACTATAATATATAAACACCAACAAAGTCTTAATTCTGTGATCCAAAGTGATATTGAAGAATAACAAGACACGTGAACCATTTCAGTTCCAGTCAGTTATAAACACTTGTCTTCTCCTTGCACAGCACATAAAAAAGAAGACAATTTTGTAATGACAAAATGAGATTTGGACAAACAAATTGAACAACTGAAGATGAAAAGTCAAATTCTCCCAAACTGAACAAGTAAATCAACAGGATGAGAGTAAATTGATATTCAGGAGAAAGGAAGCAGTTTGAGGCTTCTGTATACATTCATTAGCTAAATCTGACGCGCACTGTAATAGGCCTTATAAATGCATATTGAAGTCAAACTAGTCAATTTCACCCCCAAGCCTTGTATTCAGGAAGTAGGTGCATGTGAGCATTTTGCACGTGCGAACCGTGTTTGCAAAGGAATTCTTTTCATTTCGGGGCGCTTTGGGGTTTGATTTACGAAATATTCACACTTTCGTGTGACTTTGGTGGTGTTTGACATAAACATGCATAAGGCCTTTCATATTTGCCATTAGTTTTAGCTAGGGCAGTCTGGCGTTTTACGGTTTATCGATAAACCGCTAGAGAAGATACTTACAGACTTTCTACATTTTCTACTGCCTCGGCTAGATTTTTTCCTTCACCCAGCGAAAGTGACGATGGCCCAATCTCAAAAATATCATGTCATTGGTATTATGTGCATATCTTATTGTGTTATATTTTACTGTACATGTAATGTATTGTATCTTATTGTATTGTTATACAAATGAATTTTTTTGAGTTATCAAGTGGAATAAGATTAATAAACAAATTTAAATCGCTTACTGGAATTTTAGAAAGTTAACGCAACAATACGATTTGGTGACCGTATCTCAAGTCTTCAACAGGTAACTGGCAACCTGTCACGTGACGGGAGGGTGTCATGTGACAGGCAGCTATCAATCAACTTCACTGCCCTGTCTCACGAGTATGACACTGCTGGTGTTGGGGGGGGGGGGGGGGGGGGGGGGGGGGGGGGGGGGGGGGG
>JAOBAT010141385.1:0-11526 GCA_026413305.1 Hydrozoanthus tunicans
CGAGGCAATTTAGATTTCGTAGCAAGTAATATCCAATTATCTCGCAGAAGTGATAAAAACGCGTTGCTTATGCACATTTATCATGAGTGTCGACAACTTGATGAAAATTAGTTCACTAAAGCATTTTTTTTTTAAAAGAATTCCAAAAAGGCTCTTTCCATTTTTGTATACCGGTAGTTCCTAGCTAAGACATTCACTCTCTTGGTCAGCGGTGTATATTTAGATATCAACCCTCTATGCTACTAAATGCAGCAGCACTATACATGTACAACTGAAGGTTAACTTAAGGCGGAGGCACACCCAAAACGCGCTTTGTGGCCATTTTTCCTCATTTTTCTAGGATATCTCCGTCCATGACTTGAATCTTCAGAATCGTATTGCTTATAACACAAATGGTATGAAGGGCAATCAGCTTGCATATTTTAAGATTTTTTGGATGAGTTTTGAGTTTTACTGTATTTTTTGAAGATTGGTATTTTTTAAGAGAATTTTGATTTGGTAAATTTTTGGGAAGTTAAATTAAGAATTAATTTGAAGTTAATGTTTGATGTAAATTCGCCAAACCATTCTCGAACCAAAGCTGTACTAGTCCCTTGCCAGGAGGGACGGTTTGACGATTTTACTCAATTTTCTTTTTAGTCAAATATCTTTTTCAACTTCCTCACTATCCAACGAAAGTTTGGGTTTATCTCCGCCTTAATGATATTTTCTTCATATAATTTATAGGTTAGGTTTAACTTAACCCTAGAACGCATGAAGAAAAAAAAGTAATACTCGAGCTCTATGCTTTTCCCTTTCCTGTTACCAAGTAAGCAGAAATTAGGGCTGCATAGCCTGACGTTCGTTAACTGGGCCCCATTTCAGGAAAAACAAACACAAACGCGTTTGGAGTAAAAATGGCTATGAACACAAGCCAATAGCCACTTTAATGTTACACTTGGTAATACAATAAAATTCTCGTCAAATAGTTTCTCATGCATGGCCCCGTAAAGGTGAGGGCCAAAGATTCGCATAGTGAATAGATAGTGCTCCACAGCAATCCCAAGAGGACTCAGTGGGGGCGGATTGGGAGGATAAAAAGCCACTATTATTCCAAGCCAGCAACGAACACGAATGGCAGAAAAGTTAGTGACAACTTCCTAAGTCATGCGCAGTGAGAGGAGGTGCCCACTGAATGAACTCCCCACGCCCCCTTTGCACATACCCGGATATATCACCAGAAAAATAACGCAACAATTTACACTCAAAGACAACTAAGGAAAAAACATAAAAATCCTATTCGCAAGCAAATCATATTTTCAAAAGCACTTAACCAACTAACATGAAACTTGGTGAGTGAATTAAGTGTCCAATATAACTTCATTTAAGTATACGCACGTGGCATTTAAATTGGTCCGTATTTTGTATATATAATTCTTAATTAAAATTGTCTTTGTTTGTTTTTGTCTATGTGTTCATATGGCGAGAAACTGCTACTAGGTGACCGATACTATTTGCCTTCAAAAGGAATGTAAAGTGTGGAACTAACAGCTAAGCCCAAGTGACTTAGGATTGCATAACTTCGTTATTCTCGAGTCTACTTTGAAAAGGTTGCGTGCACCATTCCAACAGATAGAAATATGATAATTCAAAATTAAACAAATAAAGTTTACCTTGTGTGTTTATGCATGTTTCGAGTCCTCAAGCTCAAATGATGGAACTCACACCGCATGGAGTCTGTTTTGTAAACTACCCTCGGTAGCCACTTGATAACCATGTGATACAATTGATGAATTAGGTTTCATGGGAGTTACGGTAACAAGCAAGAAGGAATGCTAAAAAGCCATCTATCTCAGGGGCGCCTACGCCGTCTCTGTTACACTTTACACATAAGATCTGCATTATTAGTAAATAACACGAATTGAGAAAATAACAGAAAAAAAGGAGAAAGCTTTTCTCCTTAGTTATAATTTTAAAAAATATCTAAAAGATATTTTTGTAACTATAACTAAGGAGATCTAAAGCCCAAGGTAAAATCAAATAAGGTTATATCAAGATTTGTTTTCATTTTTTTAATTAAGTTTTCTGTGTTTATATAACTTTCTGCTTTTGTAAAACTTGAAATAAAAGTTGATTGAAAGAAAATTGAACAGAAAATTGTTTCAGATTTTCAGGAATACTGCTCCAGATCTTAGCGCCTGTACAGAAAAATGAATTCTCTTGATGGTTCAGTCCGTTGTACTTAATATAGACATTTTTAGAAGAAGAACGAGTGTTGTATTGATAAATTTCTTGGGTGGAAGTAAAGAGGTCGGAAATGGTAGATAGTACCGACTCGTTACAAACACCAAGCATCAGGATAGAAGTGAGTTTGAAATGCAGCATACTTAGAGGCATGATGTTGGAAGAAAGGAAAAGCGGGATAGCATGTTCACTGAATTTTGCAAAATTCATTAAACGAACAACTCTTTTTGGAATAACAAGACATTTTCAAGATGTGATTTAGCGGCCTGACCCCGGGCAGAAAGACCGTAAGAAATATAAGGGGAAATTAAAGATCTATATGTTGTGTAGCGTTGCAGAAGGGATGTAGTGTCTTAACCTGGCTATTATACCAATGTTCCTGCTCACTTTGGATGCGACGTGGCAGCTAAGATTTCCATCAACCAATACCCAGGACTTAGTATTTAACATAATCTGATAAGACTGAACACCGCTAAATTCAGTATGTTACAGGATATCATTTTTGTTTCAAAAATAAAATTTATTTTTAAAAACCTATTTTTTCTAAATTTCTTCTAATTACCACCTATGTAAAATTCAGCTGGTTCTTACTTGCGAGCTTTCAGTGTACACATAAGCAATGCTTGCAAGAAATTTTTTCCTCATTTGCTGTGCGTTTTGAATAGAATTATAGAATGGCCCTTGTAAAATAAAAGTCATTCAAAAAAACCCTTGTTAAAGCCCCCCGATTTTAAGCCCCTCCCCCCGGTTTAAGGATATCAAAATTCCGGATCCATTTTTCCCCCCTTCCACCTCCCCTTCCCCTTCCCTACGTTTAGGGGCCCATCTACTTTATAAATGAATTCGTTATGCGTTTTACATTGATTGAGCTTCGACACGCCAGACTTATTTACGCCGTGCCTGCTTTGGTTGCCGGCTTGTTTTGCTCTTCTGCAAGTCTATTTGGCCTACGACTCTGTTTCACTTAATTCCGTTTTTGGCAGATTTTATTTGCAACAGTTTCCGTTGATATGTTAGTATTTCCGGCTATTACAATAAAAAATCCTAATTTATTTTGGAATACCATTCAGTATTCCATATTTTCAGGTAGTTTTGGCGTTCTTGATATGTTCAGTCAAGGGTTAAATAGGAATATTTGACAGGAATGAAAGTAAGTTATAGATCATCTGTCGTAGTACAATCTTGACAAGTAAGATCGCTAGTACTGAAACTCGAGTAAGGGCATCAACTGCAATTAGCCAGCGGTAGCACAGACGTACAGAGCCCTCTTTATTATGCGCACTATCCTCTTGTGAATATCATATGACAGGAAGCAGAAGCAAATGGCTTTCAAGCTCTGCTTGTTGCTTGCAATCCAAGTTCGTTTGGACTACTTAGCGCTTACTACAGGTAAATTCTAAACATAGCCTTTCTAAACAAATGCTTAACAAACCGAAATCTTAGTAAATTTTGCAAAGTTCTTCTTTAATTATATCAACCACACGTGTAACATGATCACTGAAACGTATCAGTGAAGCCATAATAGTGAACTTAGTTGAAACCTTGACTCTCACGGTGATTCAAGCAAAATAGTCTTACTTAATTTGATTTATCTTTGGATTTTCGATTTTACCAACAACTTTGATTAAATTAAGGCTCCTTAAACTAGTTTGACTGTATGCGGAAGTAAAGAGAGCTCCCCTTAAATATTCTGTTAGTGCTACAACTAATACTTTCGAAATAGACAAAGAAGACATAAATCGAATGAATCGAGCAATAAATTTTAGGTTATTGTGCCAAAAGAAATTCTGAAGCAGACTTGACACTTATTTTAAAACCGACAATCAATCTAAGAGTACGGAGAAACAAAAAATAACGCTAAGACTGATTTCTTAACCTCATCGGCAACACCCTACCTTAACTCATTTTATGAATTTTAGTTAATTTTTTAAAAAGAAAGCAAAGTATTTGTCTTCCGGTTACGCTCGGGCTCTCAAACACGTACATCTAACCGAAGCCATGCTTCATGAGCATTCAAGATTTGGACCCATGCGTGAAAGAAGCGCGGTAAGCAAGATTTTGCGTAACGATTAAAACTTACTGACCGCGCTTCTGCCGCGGCATATACGGCATGGGTCCAAGTCTTGAATATTTGAAGTTAAACGGCGCTTGTAAACGAAGAAGGATCGCGACAGTTACTAAAAGTGGAGCTATCGAACAAAAAAGAAGAACAGTATGATGAGTTTAAGATTTAAATATTTTCATTGGATAGTTTTTTTTTTATTTCAATCGTAGCCAATGTATCCAACAACCCGTGGTTAGATTTCAAAAAGTGGCAATTTTCTTTTTGAGTCTGGTCTGCTATATAGGCTTTTTTTAAATTGAAATACGGGAATGTTGAATTTAAAATGAGCAATTATAAGCCGTATTGAGCAGACAATGTTGACTCGCTTTCAGCTCGTGATCCAAACCATTTCTCGTGTTCTCCAAACAATCCAGCGTGTTTCCGACACGGAAAATATCTTTTAAAGCTTAAAAAACATGAATAGCCCAATGAACTTTAAAATCTTGTTTAAACAAACATAAGTACCCAAGTGTTAGGCAGTGCAACTTTAGAAATTATTTTCTGTTTAACACTTTACAGGGTTTCAATGGACAGAGAAGGAAACAAACAGAACTGTCGTGAAAGATCGTTCAATTACGCTATCATGGAAGGTTAGCTACACATCGGGGGCGAGCAGCCTCGTCCGTGTTGTGGCGTTCAAACGTTATCCTTTGGGTGATAGTTCGGCAGTGGAGAGCCTAGGATCTATCGTTGCCGTTCCAGGTTTTGGGGTTACTACCAAACGTGGCCCGTATAAACCACGTATTGCTGTTGTCGAGTCTCCCTCTGGTATAACTGAACCTTCGATCGCCATCAAGGATGCAAAATTGGAAGACGAGGGATTTTACACGATCGAGGTGGCTGTTGGGTCGGTAGACTCAATAGTAGCTAACCACACAATACTCCTCGAGGTTCAGGGTTTGTTGTTTTGTAATTATTTTTGTGGTGCTGTTTCAAGGTATGGCTCTGCAGAACAAACCAACCAAAACTTTGTCGAAGACAAATTAAAAATCTTTGCAATATTGGATTTTCAAAATGTTTACTATAGGGTGCACGTGCAACAATATGAAACAGGCTTCCCGTTTGAAATGAAACAAAATACACTAGTCAAAATAAAATACACGATGAGTTCTGTAATGGTTTTACACTATAATAATATAGTGTAAAACTATATAGCAGTGATTGTTTTTCTTTGATTAGTTAAGAATAGGATCGTGGTTGCTAGGTAATTAGAATATGGTATGGAGCCTTTTCTATGGTAGAACAGGGGCAGGTTTGTGAAGGTCCACCGGCACTTTCCCAACCCATCTCTCGCGGGTCACTACTTAACCCCCCCCCCCCCGGGGGTTACTCCTATATATTGCCTATACGGGTATATGACGCTGGAAAGGGTATGGTTTTCAAGCAATTTACTCTGGGATAGGTTCCAGTACCATAGAAATTTTGTGTAGATTAGAGTCACTTTTAACGGGATCGCTAAAAGGGTATAAATTTGTAATGACAAAACATTGAAATCCAGAACACTTGAGCGCTTTATACCCGTATAAACACACAGTATAAATAAACCCCATTTTAATGTTGGAATTTAAAGTGCGTACTCTGGTATAGAGTAACAAAATTTGCAGAATTTACTCTAGTAAAGGGTAGGACTTTCGCGAACCCAGCGGCACATCCCCATCCAGTACACCCCCGGGGGTACGTAACATACATATTCGATGATCTAAGAATCGAATTCTTGAGAAATGTCTGAGGCTTCTCGTCGACCAGATTTACTTGTGTTGATGTGTTTAATCAATTGAAGTGTGTAGAATGTTCTCACAAGATCAATTGTCTGGATTTAACAAAAAATTAAAAATCTATAGTCCTTTTAATCCTGTAAGCACTAGGAGCTAATTGCAAAAATAACACTTACTAAGTAATGGTCCAAATAAAAACTAAAGTGCCTCCCATTGTTAGGCATTTCGCTTTTTCCACACCAAAACGTTTAAATTTTCGTACTAGTCTGATAATACACCAACCAGTGTACAACACAGTTTTAAAGTAAAAAGCAGTGAAACTCTATACTATTTTAAAGCAGTGGTTTTTTTGCTATAAAAATTTAGCCAATCACAGAGCTCCAAAACAAAAGCAAAGAAATGTTTTGGTTCGCGATGTTCCCCACAAGGAATTTTTTCTTAAATTTAAGAGTGAGTGTCTGAGAAAACCAGGAAGGTGACGAAAGATGGGGGTCGGCCGATTCTCATCATATTTTTGCTGTAAGATACCCTTACCCGACTGACATTCAAGGTATCATTTTTTTTCAAATGCCTTTATTGGTTTCGAATTAGACCACCCTCCTGGTTTACCTCCATTACCCCCCTGAATTTGACTATTTTTTGACGAACTTTAACTACTCATAACTCCAAAGCGGCTGCATACTGAAGCATAATTTCTTGATAAGTTATAATATGGCCCTTATACAAACGAATGCATACTAGAATGAATATTGTGAAAGTTCCGTTTAATATTTATAGCTTTGGCAAGATAGCAAGAATTCTGACATTGCGAAAGTTGACATTTAAAGATGAATGTTTCTCAACCGCTCGGGTCGATACGGATAAGTTAATGATTGCTCACCTGATACTGGATTACAATTTAAACAAGTCGTAAAATTGGGCCAGCGATAATTAAATTTTTGACAGTTCTGTCTTTCTAGCATTCGCCTCGCCTACGACACATTCACCTCGCCATATTCTTCTTGTGCTTCCCGCCACTCTTTCATTTCCCCCTCTCTGTCCCCTGATAAAAAACCTTTGGGAATGTTTGTGTACTGTGTATAAATTTAGTCCTTCCATTTAGTTAAACTTAGAACGTCGATCCAATTTTCGAACCTAACTAAATTTGGTTATAATAGCAGTGTTTCGAGACCTTTTCGGCAAATATTGTTCAACAACTTTGTAAAACCTTCCTGTAAGACTCCTTCTGAAGTTATATAAGCCTAGGGTTTTAACATGAAATTTACCGTATTTCAAATACTCAACATAAGTTTCCTCTTATCTAACAATAACTTGGCGTTTCGAGGACGGCTACTAAACTTGGTTTTGAACTTGAGTTGTATCTCTTTCACCTGTATCTTAACCTGCCTTGGAAACGTACTCCCCAGTTTTAAGCCCTCCCCCCGGCTTAAACTCTAACCGATTATGATTACGTTTTATCTCAGCGCTACAGGAATTTCTTTCATTCTGCTTGTACGCCCACAAGGATATAACCCCCCCCCCTGTTTATAAGTCCACCCAAAACTCTTTATAACGTTATATAAGCCTAGGATTTTAACGTGGAGTTTACTGTATTTTAAATACTCAACATAAGTTTCCTCTTAACTAACAATAACTTGACGTTTCGAGGACGACCATTAATTTTAGTTAAACTTGGTTTTGAACTCCTTGATTGATATGAAGTTTGTTTGTTGTAGATCCGTGTCGAAATGAACCGTGTCAAAACGGAGGTACCTGTCACCTTAAAAGCAAAGGCCAATATGTTTGTTTTTGTGGTTTTGGCTGGACTGGACAGAACTGCACAACAAAAATAAGTGGGTTTGCATACATGCATAGTTGTTTATCATCCTAGAGCGAGTAACTAGGTAACGTGTATAGCTAACGACTTTAGTTATCATCTAAGTAACAAGTAATTACTCATGATAACTAATAAAAAACAAATAACTTATAAATTTAATTTGATTTACCTTAATTTTAAGACTTTAATGCAGCATATCCATAAAAATTCACATGGCTCTTCATTTGCATAAAATTTTACTGTCTAATTTATCCAAGCTATCTAAAGAATACAACAAAGTGGTCTAAAAATCCCATATTGGAAGGCTGAATAAATATATGTGTAATAGGAAATATTACAATAAAGTTAGTGGTTGTAATCAGTTAATATAGTCAAAAGTATTTCTTGTTGATACGCTCCTTAGCGTTGTTAGAAAACGAGTTGTAATTTTGTAAAAGTCTGACAACTTCTAGTGACCAAATAAAAGGATACAACCTTCAGTTCTTCTCAGTTCATGAACGATTCTTATTAACATTAGTATAAGGTTGTTTAATTACATTACAAATTGAGCTCAAATACACAAATAATAACGTTGCGTCCGGCCAACCTGTAGGCTCAAATGAATTTTGCGAAGATACATAGAAAATGTTTTTGTTAAGAACCTGCATCCTTAAATGGTGCTGGAAGGCTTGCTTTTTAGTTGTCAGACCTTAATACGGTATGGTTCGTACGGTTTTTAGGCCCTCTATAGAAACCTAGTTGATGTTAGCAGCCGTAAAACACAAGGCTATTCTCGATCAACCATACAGTTGTGAGATTTGAAGAGTAAACAAGAAAATACCGAAACATCAAGTACACTACTTTTAACAGTCTTCTCCTTGAAATGACAAATATGTTGATATATTGCAATGCTTTTCCAGTTTACAGTATCACGGACGCTGAAATGAGATTGGATTTGCCATGGAAGAAAGAACTATCAGATTCATATAGCCAGGAATACCAGTCATTGGGGCTGCTGTTAAAAAAACTGGTACTAGAGTATCAAGTCATCTTTAAAAGCATCTTACTTTAAGAAACAAAAAAATATTTCCGAAATAAGTAAACACGTCAGTTTGGATAAAGATTTAAAACCTGTATTTTTTTACAGATTATAGAATGCTATAACAAAAGCAACTCATTGGCCAATGTACTGATTCACAGCTTCACGTGAGTAAAATAACCTTTACAATATTTTTAATAAAACTGTTTCCAGATTTACTTAAGTCGACGTAAGTAAGCAAGTCTGTTTTTAAGATTAGGTGGATTGAAGTTAGCCGCAAGGCGTTAAACAGAAAATTCTTTTCCTTGTGTTTATACAGGTGGTACACAATAAATGTTTTATGAACACATCATACATCATATACAGGCCCAGTCCTAGGTCAACGGTTTGCCAGGGGTGTGGGGCGCTGCCGCTTGTGCCGTCATCCTGCTTTCGGAAGCCGAAGCGAAAAAGCTCGTTTAACACAAGTTTTAAATGAAATATCGAAAATTTCTTAATTTGGATTTGAAGATTGAAGCTAGCCGCAAGGCGTTAAACAGAAAATTGTTTTTCTTGTATATATACAGGTAGTACATAAAATGTTTAATGAACACATCATACATCATACACAGGCCCAACCCTAGATCAGGGGTGTGGGGCGCTGTCGCTGTCGCTTGTACCGTAATGATGCTTTCGTAAACCCAAGCGAAAAATGCTCGTTCTGTTATTAATTCTTTGAAAACAATAGTTTTAAATGAAATATCGGAATTTTTTAACTTTGATTTATTTTCTTTTACATCTGTAAATTACCTGTATAGCAAAGTGTGTACAAGTTTATATCCTATCCTATTCTAACAGAAAAGGAAGTGTCATTACAAGATTTCAACTGGTCTTTGCGGGAAGGACGAGCACCCCATTGCGAACGCTGGATAACTTTCTCAAAAAAAGCAATAATACACTGGGAAACATCAAGGTTTTTTCAGTCGTTCCTGTTAAGCGACGATTTGGTAAGAAAATTCGCTAAGTTCAAAGGTTTGCGTTATAATAAAGAACATTGTTAACAAAAGCGAAAAGGAATACTCCATATGCTCAAACTCGAAAATCGTGAACTGAATCTGATTCCAAGCAATTTAGTTTGATCATTTCTCTCTCCATGCAAGCGCATCCAGAGTATGAGTTCATGTCGAGCAATATCCATGGATGTTAATTACTTAGATCCGCTGATGCATACCTTGTTGTGGGTACAGCTTGTTTCTGGAAGCTGGATGCCTTAACAGTGGATGCTAGATCCCTACCCATGGATGCCAGATACTTAGATCGTAGATTCCGTGGGTGCGTTCTTGTTGTGGATGCAGTTTGTTTCAGGATGCTCGGTGTCTTAGCAGTGGGTGCTGGATCCCTACCCATGGATGCCAGATCCTTGGATCGTAGATTCCGTGGATGCTAGATGTAATCCTTGTTGTGGGTACAACTTGTTTCTGGATGCTGTACGCCTTGCGAGTGGATGTCGGATCCGAATTGCTCGGATTATGATGCTCTGGAAGTTGGATAACGGAGATGACAAAAATTGTGGATGCCGGATACACTCATAATGGGCGACATTTCCACAGTTTAGGGACGTTTTAGGAGCAGGAAAAGATTAAAGCTAGCTCCCAACATAAATATAAAAGAAGATGAGAAAGTCTTCTGTTTTTCGATCTCCATGGCCAGCACGACGAATTCCAAGGTATTGCTGTTGGATTCACTATTGTTGGCCCCTTGTTGATAAGGGTCCCTTTTGTATTCATCGGGAGTTGAGAATGGCACTAAAACCAAAACACGTCACACTTCAAAATTTCGGTGCGCGGGAAAATCAAGCTGTGGAAAAGATCAATCTGAAATGATTTGCGTTAAATTTATATTCAAGATTATCAACTTTGAGCTACTGATACTGACACAGATTTATAAAAAGTTTTTTTGAGACCATTAATGTTATAAAGTGAAGAATTTCTTTAAGGTTAACAAAAAAGTATTTTATCCGCTGTTTCTTTATAGCAATTCTTCTCTCTGAAGCTTTTTTCGATACTTTTTGAGAAGGTAGTTTTCAGTTCTTTGTGAGCAACTTTGAACTGCTTTTTTAATCGAGTTTTGTTTGAATATGTTTTTCCCTTTCCTTTCAGGTTCTGAGTCAGTAAAGTGTGCCAACAACTCCACTGGTACAACTGCTGTTTTAGCGACCCTGGTTGCTCTGTTGCTTGTTGCCCTGATTTGTCTTTTGGTTTATTTAAAGCTGAAAGTTTATAAGAAAGGTAAAAAAAATAGTTAATGAATGTTTAGGCGTTTACCAATAAACATATTAGACCAGTGATCGTATAACCTCTAGGATGATATTTGTAAGTCAAAAATATTATGGGTAACTGCTTAAACTCTAATAACATCCAATAATACTTTTTTGTAAATTTCAATTTCTTTGTAATACCAAAAGAGAGGACTAAACAGAACTACGATTGCAAATCCGACTTAAGTTTCACTCGTTTAACAACTTCGTTTTTCTCATTAGGAAATTTATGTTTCTTTGACGAACATAAAAAACAAATTTGATTCGAAGTACTCAGAGTTTCTGTATTGCATTCCGGTTCCAGACTCGTCGAAGCCCCCAGGGGAAGAATACGAGTTGTAAGTAAATGCGCCT
>JAOBAT010141407.1:0-22330 GCA_026413305.1 Hydrozoanthus tunicans
GCAAGTCACACATGCTGTAAAGCTCAGTTTTAAAGCAGTATTTGAAAAACGAGGGCGAGTGTTTCATTGGGTATCCAGGTAGAAATAAGAAAAATTTAAGAACAACTCGGCTAGTTTTACTGGTTCTTATGTAAAAAAGCTTGTAGCATGTATTTTCGTTGTGTCTCCAAAACTTTCGCAAAATGGCCCTCGATCTAGCTGACCACGATCGTTTTTCCTGTATCGTGTGTTCCGTAGATAGAGAACACACTCATTCAAGCTGTCAATCTTTCAAATCAAAACAAAAAACGATGTGAAGCTGACAATACGCGAGTTGCGAACTTTCCTCATTTTCATCTTTTTCAATTGTTAATTTCTGAAAGGTAGAGAAATCCTAAAAGATGCTTGACAGATTTCGTTAATTGTCATTATATTTTATTAGAAATATAATTATCTTTTTTTTTTCTTCCAGGTAAGCTGCAGCTGCTAACGGCCATTATGTGTTCCCTCCTGTTGGTCATATTCGTAGCGCTGCTGTGCATCATACCACGTGTGATCATGAGACGGCAATACGGCGGTCAGCGGCACGAGTCCAGCCATCATTTCCAAAAAGATTTTAAGCACTGTAAATCGACGAAACACAAACACGACCAAAATCAGCAACAAAAACATTTTCACCACCATCACCGTCATCAGCATCCACATGATAATTGCAAGGAGGTTTTAAAAGACCCTGGGGAGAGACACGACAAAGTACAAATCTCTGCCAGAGACAGACGGTACGCGGCTGAGTGTAAATGCCATTGTTCTTGTGAAACGCCGCCGCAAAATAAAAGAGAAAAGTGTTGCGACAGATTGTCGATATCATCTGTTCCGATCTCTCAATGTTCGCTTCTTTCATCATCATCTTCTACGTGATGATTGATTGCATGTTGAAATGAAAACCTCGTTCCCAGGCCCCCAAGGTTGTGGGAATGACACTTCATCAGCGCCACAAACCGTATATAGGGCATTTCGCATTAGAACACGTATGCATCATTGACGTTGGCAAAAGAAACGGTTACTATTATTTGTATTTAAACGCTTTTGTTACTAACAAAAATATTGGAGAAGAGGAAAGGTCGAAGTCATAGTAAAGCTGAAAAACAATACTTAGCTGCGAGTATGTACAAGAGTCGCGTTGCTACATGGTCTCAAACCAGTAGTGTGCGATAATCGTCGTAGTAATTTTAGCTAAAAGACCCAGCCGCCTCATATCGGGCAGTTTGCAAAGCTTGTCTTCTCGAGGGAGACAGACCAAGACTGACCGATGTTTGCAAGATCATTCCTCACAATGATGATATTTTTACAACCCCTGTTTTTTCAATTCCCGTTACGGAAGGATATAGCTATATCTAACTACAGATGGCAGCGATTTGAGACTTGAATTTATACTCCTAAGCGTCTTTTAGCTTTGTCTGCAACAAAATTTTTAATTTCCGGAGAAGCGAAAGTCATTGTTTCAACATCTGGAGCCCGGTTGTTAACAAAGCCGGATGATTTTTACGAGGGTTAAGAAATAATTCAAACAGTTCGGTCTTTACTATACATGAAAAGTTAGCTTTGCTTACAAAACTGCTCAGAACTTCAAACAAAAAGAATATGTTAACCACCAATTTCCAAGCCCAGTACGTTAATGGATCGTAAGAGACACGAGCGTGCATAAGCACTTAACTCAGGTTCGGGTTAATCGGTCTTTGAACAACCGGGCTGTGGTGTGTTCATCCATAAAACCTAAAGTCAAAAGTCAATTTTGTGAATTAGGGTTTGTTTTAAAATCCTATAAGTTTGAGCAGAAAACTAAATAAGTGGGGCTCTGATATTCCTTTCAGACCATTTCACAATGAGCGTTTGAGGTCTTATCAAACGTTTTATTTAATCAAACAATGTAGACAATAGCATAGTATAGTATAGAGAGTGAAGTTTAAGTTTAATAAATTATAGTTATTCTGTAGACATAAATATACATTACGTATCATAGTATATGATTTATACTTAATGTAAGAATAATGAAAGTATGAAGAAAATATAAAAAATAAGAAACCGTTTTTTGAAAATGTTTTGATGCTAATTATAAAAGCCTTTTAAATATCTTCTTCTAAAAACACATTCAGACACGCGTAAACGACTTGCGGGCGCACAATGTAAAAAAAAATATTTTGTTTGTATATGAAATAGAACAACATTACTGTCCAATTTTGAAATAATTGGATGAGAATTGAAAAATTCCGAGGACAGTTAAATTGAAATAGCTATTAGTGCTATTGCTTACCAATTGGGTCGCTGCTTCTGCCAAACTTTTTAAAATAGCCAAGTTTTGGGCTTTTTGAAACATTCCTTGTTGAAGCAAATGTTTCCTTACATCAAAAGTTTGTCTTTTTCTATCGCAGATAATATAAATCAACCATTGCCATTTTCATGACAAACGCAGTTCTCCTCGTTGATGGCGCGTGTGCGAGTTAACGACGCTGATTGGCTAGTTTTGCATTTTCTTGGAATTGATTGGCTCAGACGAAAATTGTCTATTTTTTTCAAAATGAACATTTTGACTATTTGTATAATCACACTACTTTGAGTTCAATTGGGAAATGATTTCAGTGCACGAGTGGATTTTTCAAAAAGTATCAAAATTGCATGAGCCTGTAGCATTACACGATCGGGGGTATGTTGGAAGAATTGATGAAACAAACACAGTTTTTATCAATTCCGTCAATAGCCCCCCTGGGTGTTATAAAAGTTACAATTACACTGCAAAGGCGTTTTATTGCTTTTATGAAGTAACAAACAAACAAATATGAAAAAGCAAAGAGACGCGTAACTTTATATCAACTTCCATTTTTGTCATCTTAAAGACAATATTTTCTTACAAGTCTACAAGTAGGGACGTTTTGGATAGTACATCCCGAGAACATGCCGTCAAGTTTTACGCCTATCTGTAACAATAAAATTTCACGTTAGCGGCTTTGGATTGGGACAGTGTCACGGCTGCTTGATGGAATCTTATGAATAAATTTGATTGCCATTCAAAGAGCCATTGAAATCACGCAGCTGCGCTGTGCAGCAATCGGACGACTGTGGCAACTGTTTGTTTTAGTAGTTATTTTTCACATATTTATAAGAAACTCTTTTTAATTCTTCGTTCCGCCTTTTCTCCACTCTTCATAAAAAGGTAGAAAGAAGTCCGACAAATATGTAAACTCAACAAATTAAGATTCTTTTTGCTACCTAACTTGAATTGCATTGTTTTTCGACTTCACGCGTACGAAAGTAACTAGCTAGCTGTTTTTAGATCAATCAAAAAGTTACTGTTCAAATATTCCTTACTTTTGATGAGCCTAAACATTGTAGAACGCAATATTTGGGATAGTTTTTGTTACTTACTTTCAACAAAAGAAACTATTTCGTACTTTATCAGAGCTTATTGCAAAATTTCGCTGAGCTAGCTCTGACTTGTCGATCGACTGCAGCAAACCGCATCTTATGATTTTGGTATCCCAATTTAATACCGTAATAGGCTCATCCTTTTCATTGAATTAAAATTTTGTATGTTACAAGTCACAGGCTAAAATTTTTCTACGATAAAAAAAGGTTATTTGCAAGCAATACATATGGCAGCTGATCAGTTTTGTGTGACACTTTGTACTATCTTGAAGAACGTGGTCAGTTACACTCTCGACCAATCAGCGCGCAAGACTCGCTTGATTATTTAGAAATATTATATAACCTCAAAGTTCCGCCACCTCACTAACGTTTGATTCTATAATGGTAATTAGTACACCACAGTCTGCTAGCTAATAACCTAGGTAGCTCGTCGAATACAATTGCAAAAAAAGATATCCTTCCTCGTGTACTTATTGCTTTTTATTTGTGTGTCAAACTTCTTATGCTCGAAGCTAAGAAATTATAGTAAAATTAACAAAGAAAGGCAGGTTACTTCAAGTATACAAGCTTATTACTTCATCTTAGAACGTTTATAAAATTAGTTGATAAATGTTTTTGGCTTCTGTGGTGTGGTAATATGGCGGCCCAATGACCGAGTGGTTATCGTGTGCGACACGTGATTCTAGGACCGCAATGTCGAGCCCAAGTCAGACCACTGTGTTGTGTCCTTGAGCAAAACAAGGGAAGGTGCGACAGGTGCACCCTCTCTAGAACTGTAGCCACTCAGCCAAAAAGGGACACGCCCCCAGACTCCCCTAGATGGAACCTATCTTGTCTACGGGCCTGCAGTGATACCGAAACACGACACTCTTCTTTTGGTGAGAACGTCTAATTTTACAGTTTTGCTGGTGTTTTTAAGCAGTCAGTTTCTGGCTCATTTTTCTCATTACCTGTTGCCTATCTTCTGAGCGTCTGGCGGCACAAAAGGCCTCCACTGTGTTCCTCCATTCCTTCCTGTCAGCCGTAGTCATCCTGCTTTGTCCCATAAGCTCCACCTTTCTTCTCTTCTCTTCAGTTGTTCCACTGTACGCCACCATGGACAAGTTATTTCGGTAGGCTCTTTTTCCTTTTTCTCTCCGGCGCCTATGTCATTGCTTACTGTTGTGGTTGTTTCTATATACTTGTCTTAGAATGTAGCCAATCATCTGCTAACTCCGCCGTCTCACTTCCGCATACTTGCATTCTTTTACAATTCTTCTGTAGTGCATATGAAGACTGAGGCGACCAGTACGGCTTGTTTGTTTCGTTGAAAGCTAGCTAGAGCTATGTCGGCTAGAATCTTAAGGCCCTCAGTTCAAGGACACCCTTGCTGAGTTGGTTGAAGGGTAGGGACCAGACGAAGAGTGGTCTCATGGCCCTCCAGATTGGGGGTTCTAATATTAGGCAGAGGGCTGATAACCCGGCACTCCTCGATCCCATGAAGAAAGGCTATATTATAGAAACCAGAAGCACAGGAAACTCATTTTCTCATACTGTGTAAATGACGAATCACACAACCATGGCCATGTAGGCTTTTGACACATATTACACTCTTCACAATAGGGTGCACGTGGAAGTGTTAATTAGCAACATAAAGAAACTGTTTCTCTCAATGCTAGTATCAATTTTTGATACAGGAACCATAAACTGGCTATTGTTGAACCTCTGGGTAAATGACCTTTTGCACCCAGAAGTAACAATAAATCGTATGGTGAGATCGTCCGGGTCAGTGTATTCCTGTGAGGGTCAAATGACTAGTTAACCGATGATTGAGTATTTGCGTACCAGACTAAATTAGTTAGTAGTTCGTAGAATGAAGTGCTGCCTGGTGATCTGAGGCGTGCATGGCTAAAGTACCCCCTGAGTACCCCTTCAGCTTGTTCTTTAATTGTTCTTAAGTTTTGGCCAATCTGAGCCTCGCTGTTCTTATAGTTATTCTTATAAAAAAAGCGTGTAACAAAAAAAAATTAACTGTAAAAAGTTAGCAAAATAGTTGTTACAAATATGGTGTTAAAATCTCTATTTCATAAAAGTTCTTATAGGTTTTGTTATCATTTTACATTTGAATTGAAACCGCCTTACTGGTACTGGGCCAGACTCAAGAAAACGAGAATAATCTAATTGACCTAAGAACACCAACTTCTTATAATTCGCAAATCCCTCCCTAATTTAGCATATTACTCATTGTCCAGCAATGACAGCAACTCGTTTCAGAGTATTACCTTACAATACTACCCTCTACAGTCGACAAGTCATCCGGCATACGTTAAAGTACTAACCTACTGTCTAGCGCTATTAGCGGTTTTATTCAGTAATGTTAATGAAAATAAGAACTTTTACCAACATATTTGCAATTTTTCTAGCCGTGTTTCTTTCCGGCTGGAAGCTTGCGAGATATTTTTGTTACAATATTTAATAAGCTTGCAACCAACGAAATGGAAAGTCGTTTTGATTTATTGGTACCAAGTAACAGCTGCAAGGGAAGAAACGATGTGAGTGCCGAGTGAGACTCGCGGCTGGATACAGAAAAGTTCAAACGTATTTATACTCCTTGCCTGAATTAAGTCGACAAAAATACAATTTAATTCTTACTAGCGCAAAGCTCTTACTAAGCAACACTTGCCCTCCCCGAGGCAAAGCGTAGTTGTTTATGTTTTCTCGAATATTTTTTTATAACTTTCGTTTTGACTGAGTGACTTCCTTTGCAAGAGCTAGTGACATCACTGAAGTCTGTAAGTCACGCAACGTTCTCAAACGCAGTACACTATTTCTGTTTTAAAAAAATTGTTCTCTACAAAAAAGAAATAGAAAATACGAAAATGAGATTCATTTGAGTTCTGTCTCTGAAATATTCACTTTCCCAATTATTTTTAGGGTGACTTTTTTCAAATGCGGAAAATTCACTGCGTTTTTACAACACGTAGTTTTGGACTTCCCCGAGGTCTCATGGGAAAGGAAATAAAAACAACAGAACAGCGCATGCTCGGACAAGGGCCGTTGCATTTGATCTTACAAAATTTTACAACTTATCTGAATGTGTTTCCTTGGTTTTTTAATTTTCTGGCGTATATTGCAATACAGATAAACATGTGAACTACTTTGCAATATACTTTTAAAGATTTTGTGGGCCTTGAGTGGTACTTCGTTGCAGAGATGGGAGACAAAGTGAATAACTCAAGTACTGGGAGCAGCGGAATTGTAAGTTCTCTTAGCCATATGTCAACGGAGTGATATTGAAGATTTCTAATTTTTGTCACCATCTCCAGAGCAAGAACTAAGTGATAATAGTTCCTCTTGATACTGTTTCCTCTGATAGTTGAGCCGTATCACATCCATGAGACACCCAAAGAAGTCTAGCAAAGACAGACACAATGGCTATAAACACAAGCACGATAAGGCCGATCGGATTAAAGAAGAAGCTGCCATCGAGAATGAAGAAATGGAAGAAGAAATCGAAGGAATCAAGAACTTGCCCGAAGAGGAATTCAGCAAAATGTTTGAAAAAATGCTGGTGAGTATCAGTGCGCAGAGAAGCGTTAAGTTTTAATTTAGTTTGGCTCATCACTTGCCCTCGAGCTGCGTCAAGGGCCTGACCGCCTCGATCAGCCCGTTTGCCGGCTATAGTTCAGTTGTTTATTCGTGAATACACTAGTAATAGAAGTTTTGTGGACTTAATTTGATTATAATTTAGATATATTTTACACATTTTCATGAATTTAGCAGCGTAATTGTAGTTTTGATACAGCGTGATGTCTTCGTTTCAGTTTCAATGGCTGAGTGTTACGCACGTTTGTTCAAGGCGCATAGTTTTCCTTGTAGTCCTTGTTTCCAGTTTCAAATTTTCACCGCATTACTTTCAAAAGCACTGTCGCTGCCTCTTTTCTCGCCTATAATTCATATGGGCAAGAAGTTAAAATTTTTGTTCTTATTACGCCGCGTTTTTCTTTTTGTTTATGCTCAACATCTCTCGCAACACTGCCGGGAACTTTCCGCTCCTCGTTAGCATATTTTGTATTATATTTATAAACAAAATAAACAGACAGGGCAAGTTGTTGTTTAACTCGTTCTTTTGTTTCCCCTGTGATACAAAGCTTCAGCATACACTTAATACTGTGTAGTTAAACCGAAAATTCTCGCCTTTATCTCAAACTGAATCAGTTAGATAGCAAAGTAGCTCTTGTGTTGTACGTGATTGTTTTGACTTGGGAGTTAAAATGTGGCTACGGCTGCCCACCTTGAGGACTTTCTAAAGAACACATTGGTAGAAACTTTTTATCAGCCATTTTTTTAAATACTTGAATGTGTTTGTATGAATGGCAACTTACAACCCAAAAAACAATCAGTGTTTTAGTATAAATGTAATTATTTTCAGTTTAATGGTACTAATGTGTGTCTTTAGATATTGTGGGGTATTGGGTAGATGTTGTACAACTACAAACACAAAATATCGTCATACGTGAAAAAGGGCATAGTGCCTGACACACAAATTTGTTTGAATTTATGCAGTTGTAATGCTATAGAAACAAATTTAAAGCAAATGCCTGGGAACCAAGGAAATGATCCCATACAGAGAGGAAGAAAAATATCTCTGACCCAATCTTTAGAAAAGATCTGTCAATGGTTCACCAACTGAGCTAGGAGTTTGACAGGAAGCTTGCCATAAGAATTAGGCATAAAGCATTGTTACATGGCAAATAGTGGCAAGTGATGTAGTAAAATATACTAAGAAATAAGAAGCCAAAGGTTTTATCCCTTTTAGTTTTGTGGTAAACCTACACTTGTTCATTCAAGACCAGTTAGGGTTAACTTTATGCTCTTGTATTCAACCTTGCAGAGTTTGATTTGAGTTATAGTTTTGGAATTGACAATTTTTTTTCCATGTAAAAACTAAACAGTATTGTGTAAGAACTGTAAACCAGATCTTTTGCTTTATCCAAGGTTAAAAGCAAATCAGTCTTGAACAACCCACCACAGAAGACATAAACATTTTCTCAGAGCATGTTTTTGGTTTTTAAAATAATTTGTCACAGACACATTGTTTAAATGAAATATTTTTAAAGCCAACTCGAGGTATGACCAATCTGAATTGATCAGCAGGATTTTATTGATAACCATCAAACTACCAAACTCAAGTAGTAGAATTATTCTACTTGCACCATTGTCAGTCTTGTATTAGATAGGCAGTTTAGTTTTTTAACAAACTGAACCTAAGTGTTCTCATTTTTAAACAGAAACTACTAAAACATGTACAATGTTGTTTGTTTTAAGGTTTGTATGAATTAGCAAAGCCATGAAGTTAGGGAAATTTTTCCCAGCTTTGTATTAAACTGGAGAACAGTCATGAAGGTTGAGTGCAGTATTTCAAGAAACCATTAGAGGGATCAATGATGGCCTTTTGACAATGTTCAACAGTCTGTAATGAACTCATAATCAGTGTCAGGTGAAGGGTTGTCTGTTAGTTGAAAAGAACTTGGTTCAAGAAAACTTCCTTTTTGACAACATAAATATATAATGCTATTGGTAGAACTTGGCACTTGATACAACTTTCCAGAACTTTCATCAACTGATATTGCCCTTTAGATTTGTGCTTATTGACTTTTTAAAGGAGTCAATCAGTTTAACTTCAATTGCTTTGTCATTATCCAAACCAAGAATTTTAAGATAATTATGAGCTATTTTTAGAAAAGTTTAACAGTTAACATAGAAATTTTACTTATACTTTTTTTATTTGACAATTACAGGATGATATGAACTTGGGTGAAAATCTCAAGGAACCAATCAGAAACCGGGATATGGCGACAAAGCTTGAAATGCTGTGTAACTTTAGAAGAAGACAGTTGGCATCACAGGTATGAACTTAATTAAGTCACACCAATCAATAATGATAGTTTGATACTAATATGCACAGTGCATTTTCGTGTGTTTTAAATATTTTTGCAAAAAAACAATAAGTTTTTAAGTAAAAACCTGTTTTTTTTTACAGACTTTGTAGTTAATCAGTAGTAAGCTTTTTGTTCTAAAAATTCAGAGTCACTGCATTGGTAATTGAATCCAAGGTCTTCTGATTAAGGGTCCAGTGTTTTACCCAATTATTGCGATCCTCCACTCCATATAACATTTGTGGTCTCAAACAAAACTCTTGTTAAGTCTATCCGTAAAGATTATCAGCAGCTCAAATGTGATAAATTGCCAGGCAATTTGTTTGATCATTTTTAAGGTTTGAATTTCCTGATTACCTCTGATCGATAGCAGTGCCAGTCTCCACTCTGGATGAAAACAGTACTGCTCAATGAATGAGAGAGGGTCTGGAACTGCAACCAAAACATGTTGTTACCACTCCGGCAGCAATAACACACTGTGTACATGATATGCAAAAAGGGATACCTACTGAGAAAGTTTTTTGAACATGTAAAGAACACTGCAATGAAGCATGCCAGAACAGTTAGCTGATAGTTTTAGTTTTCGAAGTTTGATTGTATTTTGCTCCTGCCATTTAGTCACTGTATTAGTGTGGTTACCATTTTATTATGGTCACTTTTTTGGGTCTTGTCTATAGGCCAATATTTATACATTTAAAAAATGTGCCCAGAGACGACCAATAACAATTTAACAAGGTTGTACCTTGTTTGAGACAAAGACTTCCTTAATTTGCAGCAAGCATCTAGTGGCTTGACCACTCCACTGGACTATGTTAAAGAACTACAAAAGGTTGAAGTAACAAGAGAACACTTATTGAAAACTTTACAGTCTGTCCGTGTGTCACTTACAGGGAGACCTATCAGGTAGCTGCCACTTTAACTCTCAAATACTGCAGTCCAGTAAATATCACATTTTAAAATCACTCTTATAAAGAAGTTTGTTACACATGGTAAATTACTGACTCAATGAACATGAAAACTCTTTTAAACAAGAAAATTTGGCAGAGGTTATCATAAAAGTAAACTAACGGTATTTGGCTTTTTTTTGGCCAAAACTCTAAACAAGAAGCTCTGTGGATTTAGAAAAAAAAATTTTTGTTAGTGGCTATTTCACTGCTAATCTTACATAAATAAAGGTCAATTTTGATGATTTTTAAAAATGTTGCATGTAAAATAGACAAGGACAATCACAAAATTTAAGAACTTAATATATCTTAAATAATTATTTACTGCAAATTTTATTAGAAATGTTTTGATATCATGGGCTTAACAGCAATTGTTACACAGGCTTCTTTTAAACCAAGATTGCTAATTGTTAATAAAAGCTTTTCAAACATTTGCAACACCATATTTTCTTGATTTCTCAGAAACCAGATATGAAGTACTTGTTTTTGTTTTAGTTTTTTTGGATTAAAAAATTTTATACATATGATATGACATTGTACTCTAAGAATTAACAAGGGTTTTTTCCTCTTTTTTTAGTTTTTTTCTTACTTTTTTGTGACTGCAAACACCATATTTTCTTGATTTCTAAGAAACCCGATATGAAGTACTTGTTTTTGTTTTAGTTTTTTTGGATTAAAAGATTTTATATGATATGACATTGTACTCTAAGAATTAACAAAGGTTTTTTTTCCTCTTTTTTTCTTACTTTTTTGTGACTGCAAAGTGCATAATTTTTGTTAATTGCGCTTAGCAAGAGTGGTTGCTAATTTCAATACCTGGAAAAAGATAATGCTACAACTTAATTTCTGACTCTTTAAGCTGGATTCAAGAGTTTGGGGAGGATGGTTTACAATGCTTGCTGGAACATTTGCGAAATGCTGTTGAAAGGAGAGGAAGCATAGAGAAGAGAATACAACATGAGTGTGTTCGCTGTCTCAAGGCATTCATGAATAACAAGGTACTAATACAGTGACTAGTTATCTATAGAGACATTTAAATGTAACTCAGAGATGTTCATCGTCTAAAGAACAAGTGTTGCAAGAGTGCTAACAGTCAATTAAACCCCTTTCACACCTTGAATGTATACAAACATCCTGTAAAGTATTATTCCCAATCAACCATGGATGCACGTGTATTTATTTTATCTATACTATTATGTGTTCTGGTTACATGCCTAGTTGTTGGAATGATGATAAACTTCAACATGGTAGATTGCCAAGCTGGTTGACGGGAGCAAAATTGTGGCCTAGGCTGGGCAGCTTGGTAGGAAAGGGGTCAACCATAATACAGGCAGTTTTTGTATGAAACTACCACTGGTGGTGGTACAGTTCTAAGAATTAACAGTAGGTGCATCAGTGACATATACACCCCCTTTGATTTATTTCAGTATGGGTTGAATATGATGATGAGAAGTAAGGATGGTCTTACCTTACTAGCAAGATCCATTGATCCTGCCCATCCAAGCATGATGACAGATGTTGTAAAAGTGATGGCTGCTGTTTGTTTGGTAAAGTAAGTATCAGACAATCTATATCTTATTTTGACTAGTTAACATAAAATACTGAAAAAAAGGTTAGAACTTTTTTTACAAGGTAGCATCTTCATTAAAGGTTAATTGTGGCTCCTAACAGTTAGACCAAGGTCTTCGAAATATTGTTCAGCATAGTTTTTAGTGAACACTGACAATGCTTTTTCTTGTTTGACAGACATGACAAAGCCCTGGAAGCCATGACGCTATGCGGTGAACTAGAAGAAAGAGGAAGATTTGTTAAAATTGTAGAAGCTCTGGATGACGACCATACTACATTAAAGGTTAGTTCGGTTTATAACCGATTTCTCAGCTTGAGACAGGGGGCTGTATCGATAGTTGATTTGTTACCAGATTGGGTAATTAGAGAAATGGATGTAGCCACAGTTGTGTAGAAGGGATGAAAAACAAGACATTTAAATTCATTTGTTTTATTAAGTTGTAATTAGTTTTCATTCATTAATTAAATACCTATCTCAAGATAAATCTTATTGACAGAATCTTTACTGTTTTATTGACAGGTTGCTTGTATACAGTTTATCAACGCTCTTGTTAGCACACCCGATGATTTGGATTTTAGACTACACCTAAGGAACGAGTTTCTCAGGGAAGGACTCAACGATGCCTTTCAGGTAAATAAAATAATATGATCTGTTCACTACCACCAATGAAAAAAATGTTTAACACTACACCAGAATGAGTTAAACAATTTAATTATCCCTTTTATAAAATTAAATATTATTCTTCTGTACATGAATTATTTTTTTGTAGCAAGACTTGAGGGAACTTGAAAATGATGACCTAAATGTGCAGCTTGACATCTTTGAAGAACACAGGGACGATGATGCTCTTGAGTTTCAGCACAGATGGAGAGATATCACAATACATTTTGAGTATCCTTTTCTGCTTGCTTGAAAAGTTTTCTTCCGAATCCATTCTTGAGTATGAATAATATTGGTATATCATTATGTGCCATCATTGTGCTTTTGAACACAACAGCTGGAGGTCTGAAAATACTTGCCTTGTAGTTAGAGCCTCAAAAGTTGAAACCTTCTTTAGTTACTTCATTTCTGGTTAGTAGTATTACAAATTGCTAAAATAATAGTACTCTGACACTGCAGCAAAACGGTTTCAAATTTCAAGATTCCTAAACAAAATTTCTACATGGCATAGCAGTTGATTTCTATATTAAACCCAAAACCTGTAACAAATCCTAAGCCTACTTGATAAACTTTCTGAATAATGAATATTCTGGGGATTTTAAAATGCCTAGTTGACATTCCTAATGTTTAGTGCTTTCTTCATTACATTTTAATACTACTTACCAAAAATGTTGCTGGATTTCTTAAATACTTCTATACTTCATCAGATTTCTGGGTGGATTCCGGTTTAAATTTATTTAATGCTTAATCAATTATTTTTGAGTTCATTCAAACTTGTTTTTTTGTTTTTGTTTTTGAGTCTTTCTTAACACTTTTAACCCTGGTTAACCAAGTTGGTGAGAGGCTTTAGGCTGATTCACAGTGCTGAACCTTCACCCAGGGTCTGTAAGACCTTTGTGTCATGTGTCTCATATTGGCATAGGGGTGTTTCTGTAAGCTCTTGTTCAGGCCTTGTAATTGCTTGTAAGTCTGTTTTGTTTTCTGCTTTCCCTAAAATAGTAAAACCAAGTGAAAACAAGTCTTTCTTATAAGTTTTTGAAAATGTTTGTAGAATGTAGTTTGCCTTTCCTGAGCTTTTTGTAGGGATCCAACAGAGTTGTTTCAGATTATTAGTAACACAGTGCAGGACACACCTGCAGACCAATTTCTGCTCTCAATTTTGCAACATCTTCTACTCATCCGTGATGACATCTATGCCAGGTAAGGTCTAACTGCAGGTTTTGCTGGTTGTGCAAGGCTATCACTGACAGTAACTCAAATAAAAACTATAAAATATTTTAAAAAACGTTCTCTGATTAAAAAAAAATTTAAAACACGAGCTTTCAGCAACCAATCCTGTTGCCTTCTTCAGGTGAATGAATAAAGTTCGGAATGGAAATAGTTAAAACAGATCTAGAATTAGCATAAGGTAGTGGCACTAAAATATAAAAGATAAAACAATACAAAAGACTCTAGGTGTGAAAATTAATGTTTATCTAAAATAATCTTATACTGTCCCATTAATTTTCACACCTAGAGTCTCTTATATTGTTTTATCTTTTATATTTTATCGTTGTTTCATTTTTAAGCAGCTGTAATTGTTACAGCAAATCTAATGGTATTTGCTTTTATATGAGACAAATTGCAGTTACTGTACTGTTTGAAAATAAAAGTATTTTTGCTATTGTTAGTATTTCCTTTTTTTAACCCTTTCATCCCCCAACACAGTAAAATATCATGATAAATTCTCCACATGAATATTCTTACTTTTTATATTAGTTATCAATTTGGGAAAATTTTATTTTTCATTCTCAATAGCTTTAATACCTTTTTTGATTGGTTCGCATTTTTTCCTCAGAAAGATTAGTTTGTGTGAGTTATGTACATGTAGAAAATTCAGATGTTGATAAATGTTAAATTAAGTATTATATCTCAACAAGCTTAGGTAACTTACTGGCCAGTCTCCATTACATTTCAGGCCACAATACTTCAAGTTAATTGAAGAATGTGTTTCGCAAATTGTGCTTCATCGGAGTGGAGTGGACCCTGACTTTTCCACAAGAAAGTTTCAAATTGATGTTGAACCCTTAATTGGTAAGTCTGTTGATCCCATAGAACCATTGCTATTACTAGGTTTGAAAAATTCCTCTAATTCTCTAAAGTCACTAAACATCATTGAAGAAACTACTTCCAAGTCAAGTCCAGACATACTTAATTCAACAATATAAATATAGGACTGGTATGCATATATATAAGTGAAAACGTAAAACCATATAGGGGAAAGGGCTTGATGCTTATTGCAAGAGGGCTTAAATACACAAAAAATGAAATGGTGATCTTGTTCCAGTCGCCTGATGAGTGTAGCTCAAACTATGCAAAACAACACTGTAGCGACAGAATAGCCAAGATCACTGTTTTGTTGTAGTATAAATATAGGTGTATAGTAATTTTTTATGTAGATCTATGCTGAACATACACAATATTATTCTAAAAAGTTTAGGCATGTTCAAAAAGCATATAATACTAACAAACTTAGACAACACCTATGTTCTCATGCTTTGACAGCTCCATATAACATCTGAACTTTTTTCTAGCATACTAGTACCTAGCTAGCTGCTTCACATTGGAACATAAATTATTATTTCTTTCTTGATTCAATTCATTAACTCATTTAATTACAAGAGAAATATAAATTGTTTCACCTGAGTATCTTTTTATGATAAATAGTTAAGCTTTTTGAGATCAATCAGATGCTCTTCTAAGATAAATATATATAAAATGAGTTCCATTGAGAAAATTATGGGCAACTCAGCTGAAACTCTCAGTATTTATACTTTATACAGCTGCTTCAAAAGTTCAGGAGAAGGGAAAACTAATTGATAGAAACATTTAGATTTTTTTATAAGCCAGTGTGGAATTTAATTTTTTTCTAATTGTTACCACTCAGAACAAGACTTCCTTCAAACTGAAAGTACAACTTGGACATTATCTTTGTTGCTAGAAACAAGTGATATTGGGATAGTGATTAAGATACTTGTTAGAATCCATCAGTGCTTCTTGTGTCAAGGAAATCTAACTGTTTCTAATGGAATGTGTAATGTATCATACCTTCAGAAACACTGGTTGAAAAAGCAAGATATGAAGAGGCTGCTGAGAAATCTATGCAACTAGAAACAAAGGTTGGTTGTTGCAGATAATGATGACTGTTATTGATATTTTAACTATAAACTATTATTGTAAGTTAAAGCATATGTTTGCAAACTTATAATGCCAGAAAAATATCAGTGACAATAATATTGTTTATAATAATGCTTTGATAATGATCATGAGGATAATAATAATGATGATGTAAAAAAAGAAAACCCGTTGATTATCAAACAATAATTGTTTGAGACATCAAGTAATGGTCGAGGTAAGAAGTAGGCAACATCCCACTGTTCTGTGGCATTTTGCATTTCCTACACCAGAGTGTTTGGGTTTTCATACTGAGAATACATCAATCACTGACAGCATAAAACATAGTTTTGAAGTAAATGCAATTAAATTTTATTTTCAAACAATGTTTTTTTTTTGCTTTGATAAATCATTCAATCATGGGATCCAAAAGTTAAAGCAATTAACAAAACTTTTTGACTTTCAATGTTCCCCACAGTGTTCAAAATTTTTACTTAAAAACAGAAATGTTTCAACTAGAAAGGGATGAATGAGTGAACCGAAAAGGAAAAAACTAGTTTACTTATGAAGTTATATACTAGTCAATTTGCAAAGGTCAGCCAATGAAATGAAAGGGTTTAACAATGTTGCCTTTAGCACCTCTCTGCATTCCACTGCTGTTGACCTGCCTAGTTCTTGGATCATTGCTCAACAATGTTTTATCAGTTTGAAAATAACCAATAACTTTGCTGTAGTTAGTACTACCAAATCCTTTTACTCATTGTGGGGCACAGTACTCCGGGATGTATACATGTACATATTTTGTTAAAAAATTAAGAAATCATAATCCTTGGTTACTTCAAAGATAAAGTAAACAATTTTTAAACATAAATTATATCAATTTCCTCTATGTCCATGTTGTCAATAAGTAATGTCTCCAAGCTTCCCTAGCTTAGTTTGCAACTATAACAGTTACTAGTTTTGAAAAGTTTGTTTAGGACATCAAAGTGTATATACATTTGGCCATCACGAGCCAAAGATACTGCAAAAACTGCTGTAAAAACTTGTCATTTCAGCTTGAATTAGAAACAACCATGAGACAAGAATGTGAAGCAAAGTTGACGCTTACATCAACTAATTATGAAACAAAGATAACCTCGCTAGAAAATGAAATAGAACAGGTAATGTTCAGAGCCTTCTTTAAAGATGTCTTGATAATCCGATCAGCCAAGGTCTGTGTGACTTTTATTGGTTGGTTGAAAGATTCAGCTTACCATACAACATATACATAATTATGACAAATTTCTTGATACTGATTGCCTGTAAGAGCAGTTCTGTTTATTGTTTTTCTTTACTGAGTAGAATATCTGAAAATTTGTTGTTTTTTAATTGAAAACTCTTCATTTTGTCAATGAGTAAGTACAACAGGTTTAAAAAGTAAAGGAGTTGATCATAGAACAATTGTTTTAATTTTATTGGCTAAGAGCTAAAAATATTTGAGAGAACATGAAAGTGATTAGGACAACAAGACACTAAAGCCTGCTGTAAGAAATAGACTGAAACAATAATTATTATTGACAGAGGGAAACAGGCTAAGTTAGGAAAGAAGTTGTGCTTTTACTATACTGGCCGAAAATAAAATCAAGAAAAGTTAATAGGATGATAGAAAATCTATTGTGTTAATGAAACATACAGAACTAGCTTTGAAATCAAATACTTATTTAAGATATTTATCATTTTTATATTGTAGCTTAAAGCAGCTGGAGTGAAAAAAGGTAAGCAGTTGTGATTCAATTTGCTAAGATCTGTTCTCTTGTTGTGGTCTCTATTCTCTTTCTTTATTTGTGGGGAGAGCTTATAACATGTTGTTTGTCTATGAGTGAGCTAACTGTCCACTCATTCACGGCACCTTAGACTCGGTTCAAGTGTAATTTGCTTTCCAGTTAAACCCTGGTAACACATAGTGTCAAGGGCTTTAAATGGGGTTTCAAGTTATAGGGTTAAAAAAACAATAATTTATTGTTAAAGTATTTATATGGATTAAACATCTCTAAATAACACAACCTTGTTTAAGCAATAACTAATCTTATAAATTGAATAATGATGTACATGATGTACAAATTGTTTAACTCTTTATGCGTAAGTATATTTGATTAAAAGTTAGCACTTCGATGATACTTTTACTAATAAATCTTAGATCAATAGGTTATTTCAGTCAAGTTTATTCAGCATAGGAGCTGAGCAGTTAGCATGTTGGACTCGTAGCCTAAGGGTTGCGAGTTTGAGCTGCTGCCAATACTCTGTGATGAATTGTTGAGCAAGCTGACTTGCTCGGACCAGTCGACTCATCTGTATGAATGAGTAACTACAGTAACCCTCAGTCAACAAACCACTAATTTTGAGAAAATGTTTAATTAACCTTAGGTTATTGAGTTTTCTACTACTGTATAGCCTGACACTTTCAACTCTCTGGCTTTTACCCAACCCTAACGTTAGAGATTATTGTAAACCTGTTGTTAATGTACCCAACCTTCTATCTTGGCCATCCTTGAAATTGAAGACTGAGGGGACTGGTACTTTAAACTATACTAACCTGATAGTTTTGTTTAATTTGTGATACTTTTCTCTTTACTTTCCCCTTTCAGTCCCAGTTTGTTATTAACATCTAACTTCTTCTAACATAGCATATAAAAATAAGCCATAATTGTTTTTTTATTAATGAGAAAGTTAAAGTTAAAGTTCTATCGAAGCTTTTTTGTCATTGGTGTTTTTATAGCTCTACTTAAGGGCTTTTTGAACCATTAGAACTGTTCAGCTGTAATGGATAGAAGTGTTACCAGACCGTTTAATTCTGTGAATTAAGCTTTCAAAGTAATGCATTCAGTGCAAATAAAATTTTAAAAAATACAATGGCCAATTATTATGAAAGGAATCCTGGCTGCTCTATACTAGCATTTACAGCAAACTACCTATTTAGTTTTTTTGCTCAAACACTGAGCTATCAGCCATGCAAACTTCACCATGGTCATATGACTTTCAAATCTTGTGACATCACACATATCTAATGAACTTTAAAAGTGTTTGCAGCTATGGTGCTAAAATAGAAATTTTGTCTTTGTAAATTTTCAACAAAATTTATTTTAAAACCAGTTACAAGTGTCCCATTGGAAATTATTTGGGTCGAACTTCAATTTTTGATATCTTAAATTAGTTTGAAGATTTGGCTTCAGTAGTACTTTAAACAACTAAAATGTAAGATGAATAATTACATATCAGCTCTAGTTAGGAGAATTTCACCAAAAGGACTGAAAGGGTTTATGGTCATAATTCTGCCTCGTTAAAATTTTAGTAAAAATAGTTTAGTTTTTAAAAATCACAATTACTATTTTTTACCTATTTTTACTAAAATGAAAGGGTTTAATACTAACTGTAATTTTTATTAAAAATAGACTGTGTCATTAATGATTTAAAGGAATAAATAAGTGGTAAACTTTGTTTTGTTTGTCATTTACAGCCGGCTTTGCTCAGAGAAGGGAAGGTGTTGCGCCACCCTATTCTCGAGTACAGTACATCCCCCCATCCCCACCCCAACCCCCACCCACATCTCAACAAGGTACGATAACTCAAAGGAATGTCTTCGTGCAAGGAAGTTGATCTATGCTAAAACTAAAATTTAATATTTTTGAGTGATTCGTGGTACAATACTCTACAAATAAATGCAAATTATTAGCAATACATCATAATTTCATTTCAAAACACAGTGATTTAATAACAAGTGTTTATTGTTAAACTGCAGTTAGTATAGTTTTGTTTAAAATTAGATACCATGGAAAACGAGACTTTGAAAAAAGCTTGAATTTATAACACTTTGGCTGATGATAACCTCTTTGTACTTTTGACGTTACTTTAATTGCTTAACAGCAGGAAATTTTTTTGAGTTAAACAGTTGTAAAAGCAAGAGTTAAGGTGAAAAGATTAAACAATCTTCCTAAAAAATAAATGAATTACTTAATCAGTGTAAACAAAGGATGTAGTAGAGATTTTCTGTTCAATGGGTTCTTTTTTCGTTTTGTGCAGGTGTTCTGAACCTAAAATGATGAGCACTATGTTTAGGCTTCATGTTTTCTATGAAATTAATTAAAACTAATCAGAACTTTACAACAGTCTTTTTAAAGCACTAGTGTTTCTTAAATTTTGGCAACCTCAAGGTGATGAGAACTAGCAATACATGATTACATGATTATAGGTTGATGTAAAATATTAAACTCCATTCAGATTTTTTAAAATCTTGTTTTAACAGTTTTCTCAGAATATAAGAGTTAACTAGACATTCCCTTTGAATAAAAAAACAGTTTAAAACAAACAAAGTCAGCTGAATCATTGACTAGTTGTTTACTGGCATAAGTAATAAGGGAGATGGATTTTATAAAAACTAATTTTAGCAAGATCCTTGTTGTTATAACTGTAGGATTCATCACAAGTTTTTTTTTTCAGGACCAGCTGCCCCTGTACCACAACCACCTGGTGCCGTTCCTCCCCCACCCCCACCCCCAGGGGGTATCCCCCCACCTCCCCCACCCCCTGGAGGGATACCTCCTCCACCTCCACCACCAGGTGGAGTTCCACCCCCACCTCCTCCTCCAGGGGGAGTTCCACCTCCGCCTCCACCCCCAGGAGGTGGCCCACCCCCTCCACCACCCTTACCAGGAGGAGGTCCACCCCCTCCTCCGCCCTTCCCTGGTGGTGCCCCTCCCCCACCTCCCCCTGGTGGTTTCAGCCCGAGGTTTGCCTCTCCTGTGCAACAGCTTCCTGCAGGAATGACACCCAAGAAGAAGTACAAACCAGAAGTACAGCTGAAAAGAGCCAACTGGAACAAGGTGAGACAGTTCAAAACATCTTGTGTTACATCTGGCGCTAGACAGGCACTGACCCCGAACGGGGGTAGTTGCTTTAGTATATAAAAACATTTGGAAAATTAGCTTTATTTTAAAAAAGCAGTAATATATGTACAGTGTACTGTCTTTTTCCCTATACACACGTGCTTCAAAAATGTTTCAAAATCAATCAATAGTCTCGGATTTCGCTAGTTGCTGGAGCCAGTGATGTTTCACAAGAATGGAAATCGTTTGCTTTTTCCTTGCTTTGGAACGTTTTATAGGGCTGGACATAAACACTGATTCAATGGCCTTAAAGACTCTTACCACTTTCGGAAATTTAAGTTTTGAAGAGTTGTGAGCTGACAAAATTGTATAAGGAGAGAAAGAGTTACTGTAAGTTTGTACCAAAGGTCTGACCAGAGACCTTCCTCGTTTACCAAGTGCAGCTTTATGCTGTGCCAGCTGTAGGTTTATTTTCTCTCAGTACCTATTAGACTAGTGGTATCGAGCCCAGGGAAAACTTAGGAAACAAATTTATACCTTACTACTTAACATTAAGTGTACAGTTCCATTATCATTGTTTGTTTGTTTTGATTACTCAGATTAACACCAAGAATCTCACTGAGGGCAGCTTCTGGGCCAAGACTAAAGAGGACAAGTTGGAGAGGTCGGATTTATTTCAAGAACTCTCAGCCATTTTCGCTGCCAAGAGTGCACCTGTTAAAACAACAGATTCTAGCGATGGAGGGGAGAAGAAAGCAGCTTCAAAGAAGAAAGCTAAACAGCTAAAGATTTTAGACCCCAAGAGTGCACAGAACTTGTGTAAGTCTTCTTACATTTTTCTTACTTTGAGTTTTTTTAATTATTAAGGTCTTGTTTTTTGCCACACCACACTTTAACAAGTCCTTTTGTGAGCCAAAGATCTATATGTTAAAAGTTTTAAATATTTTTTTGTGATAAATCATAATTTAAACAAAAATGTGCTCTGTCTAACTGTAAATTTTCATTGAACGAGGGGATGGTGTGAGTGTGAACATCCAACACTGCTATAGACCGTTTTTTCAAACTCAGTTTAAAACCGTTAGCTTAAAACTTTTTTTATTCGTCATAACAGCGATTTTCCTTGGCTCGTTGAAAATGACTCATGGAGAAGTGAAAGACCTAATTCTTGCCTGTAACCAGGAAAAGTTACCAGAGAGCGCTATCAACTCACTTCTCAAATATCTTCCCTCTGCAGACCAGGTGAGTTTGACGTTACGACACCAAATCACTGTCACTACTTTTTCTTTTCTAACTGTATCTGTTATATTAGGGACCTAAAGCAACGAGTACGGCAACGCCGACGGCGACAGCAGAAAACAATAGTGAATACAGTAGCTGCACGTTGGAATGCACCATGTGGGCCACCTGCACACCGTTGTTTTGGAGTTATTACGACTGTTGAGACTACCATCAGAAAACTTTCTTCTTACATGAAGGAACTTTTAATCTTTTTCTGTTTACAAAGCGTTACTAGTCAGTTATGCCAGTTGGTGAATTCTCCCGACCATGTAAGACTGGTACTTCTTTATGCAATCAGTTTAAGGAGAATTTTGCCTTTCACTTAACTTTCAATCGTTTACCTGATTTGATCAGTTTCCATTTTCTCATTACAAAATGACTCGTTTTGTATGTGTTATGTAAGGAGAAATTAGAAGATGATAAACTGTCTTGGATTGAAGAATGCTGAATTAGCTGGTGTTACTCTTTATTGTTGTAGATGCAGCAGCTGGGGAACATGAAGGATAAAATAGAGGAGTTGAGTGAGCCCGAGCAGTTTGCTTGTACAGT
>JAOBAT010141419.1:0-11525 GCA_026413305.1 Hydrozoanthus tunicans
TTCATTTAGCGTTGATTTTTATTTCATTTAGGGTTGGTATTTCATTTAGCGTTGTTATTTCATTTAGCGGTGATACAACATAGCCTGTGAACAGGCTCTGGTTTTTTCCCTAGTGGTGAGCCTGTTTCTACATGTCATCAGAGAATCCGAGGACGACGAGGACTGGAACTACCGCGCGCCCGCATTCGCTCGGTCTAGCGGATAAAACCAACATGGCGGACAGAGGGAAGAAAATGTTGCTTTTGAAAGTAACCCTCTTTTTATCATTTATATGTTCTTCTATCTCTTTCACGAGGGCATGGTGTCAAGGTACTCATATTTTAAAATGTGTTTGTTTTCTTCCTTCATTCGCTGTGGTTAATTAGAACTAAGATTGTGGAAATATATTTGCTTATTACCTGTAACTAGTACTGATACACGACAATGTTCAGAACATCTTTTTGATATAGAAGCGATAGTGAATTTAGCTCGTAATTCAGTCTGACAGTTAGCTAATGATTAAGAGAACGCTTACTATTATTAGCGTCAAACTCCCGGGACCTGAATTATGTAAGAAAAGTTTCTAAAAGAGATTTTAAGAGACATATCAGCCAGTTAATGTTGAAGTTTTGCAGGTATGATGTTTTGTAACACCAAGGCGTTTTGTGTCGAGTGTCGAAGTTTTTCAAGTTCTTTGAAAAGAAAAAAGAAAATTTGTAACTATACTGGACATAATTTCAAGAAATTATTAAATTCACATTTTTTTTCAAACCACCAAAAGGTGCAGTACCGCAAATTGGGTAAAAACGTTGCTCATTGATTCCCATCTGCCACAGATTTCACTTACTAAGCCTTTAACATAATTTTTTATTTGATGTAACTGTAGAAAACCCAGAGACATTGTGTATCAGTGTACATAGCCAGTGGCTATGGCTGCGCTGTGGCAATGTTAGCTACATCAAATAAGGCATTACTTAGTACAGTTTGAAGTCAGATAATTTTCACCATGTAGCCACCTCAAAGAGAAACATTTTTTTCTATTATAATTATGACAGGATCATGTGGCCAATACTTTATTTTTCACCAAGTAGCATAGTAGTCACTTCAAAGAGATACTTTGATTTGTTCTATTATAAGACACCAATAGACCCATACTTTAGTTTTTGCCATGTAGCTGCGTAGCCACTACATAGAAACTTTGTTCTATTATAATTTTATGACACACCTAGAGTGACACTAACTTGTTTTCCACCATGTAGCTGCATAGACAGCCATGCAGATTAAGATTGATGTGGCAGAGTATTTGACATTTACTCTGCATTACTATTTTGAGTTGAACTAAAATACCTAAAAATCTATTACAGTATAAAGATGAGCAAGCTTGCCGCAAGTGATTTATGAGCTTGCTTATCGAACTCTTTGGTCGGTTTCTTTCGTTTCCCTGACTTTTTTGCACTTTGTTTTGGTCCACGCACAACCGTTTTGCATTTTAGCAGCCATTTAAGACCAAATTGTAATTTAAAGTCATTGAATTAGAACGGGCCCTGTAAACTATATATTCTAGCAGTTTTGAAAAGTGACTCACGATCAATATCGAAATGTAAACAAGACCTCATGTTCCGCAAAAGTTGCATCATCGATTTGTTCAAGATGTCAATCAATGTCATTTACCTTCTAGCTTTTCGACTTCCGGTAAAAAATTAATTTTACCATAACTCACAAACGAAAATAGGTATTGAGAAAATTTTCTTTATTTTAAAGATCTTTTTCAATTTAATAGCATGAGCCACATCTTCAGTTTTGAGTCTTTTTGCTAGTTTCAAACTGTTCTGTAACCTTAAATAGAGCTGTGAGTTGTTTCAAGTTACACTTACCAAGTGCACAGCAACCATAAGATAAGAAAGTTTGAAACACATATAGTACTGCCTCTGGTAATTTTTATGTTTACTTGTATGAAAAGGATTAAACTTTTTCTAGTGGACCAAGTGTGTATTACCAAATAATGCAGAATATTACACACATAGCCTATAAGTTACTGTAATCATGTAACAAATTTTGATATTCAGAGTTCTTTTTAATTTTAAGAATGAGCTGAATTGCAATTACAATTTTTTTTTTAATTTCATTTTGCTGCATATAAATCAAAAGTTGAGACAGCAAAGGGAAATTTATTTCCTTAGTTTGTGGAGTCACTGCTCTCCTCTCCCCACCCCCACCCCGACCCACCCTGTTCTCCCTGCAAAACAAGTTTTGAAGCACAGCTGATTTTCATGTAACAAACACATGGACAGTGTTGTCCAGAAGTAAAATGATTGGTCAATTTTTTTCTCCAGTAACTGGAGTTTTTTTTCTTGAACAGCTATAGATCAGGGTTCTTTGCCAAAGCATATCCCACTTAATAAATTCACTGCAGTTTGCATTCGTGTAAATCAACAATGGATTCTGCACAAGTTATGGAGTAGTGTTCAAGTTTCCTTAGTGTCATTTACTAATGGTAATAAACTTGAAGGCAACTATATTCATGCTAACAGGTAAGTATTCATTCAAGAAAACTGACATTTGAGTAGTAATAACAAATTATAGGTAATCAAATGAGGCCTGAGTCAAATTTAGAAAAAAATCACCCATCTTTTGGCCTAATTCAACACAATTGCCCAACCATAGGGAAGGCAAGTCTTTCAGAATCAGGCCAAAGGACAAGTGATTTTATTCAAAATTTGACAAGGACTTATTTGATTATCTTTTAATAATCTAGCAGATAAATTATTACTTTCCTTTTTTAGTTTTTCAAATTTTCTCGCATGCAAAAATTTGTTTTGTAAACATGTCATCTTGATTTTTGCTGGCATGATGTATTAGTTGCCAAGGATAATTATTATTGTATTATTATATCGAAATTTGACCCATGAATTTGTTTGTAACTGCCCTCAATCTGAGATGGGCAATTACAAATTATTTGTCATTGCCCATTTCAGACGGAGGGCAGTTAAAAACAAATTTGAGGGCCAAATTTCGATATAATAATACAATACTATAATAATACAATAATAATTAATACAGTATCTTTATTTGCCAAGGGTAATACTAGCAGGGTTAATGAACTTGTGGTCCTCTCCATTAAAATTTGAATAACTAAGTAAAAAAGATAACTAAATGGAATTATTTGTTTTATGATAAAATTATTTAAGTATGCTGTAGAGGCAAAGAAGAATCAAACTTTGTGTGTATTTGTAATGATTCTCCATGATTGTACCTGATGAAGATTGCTTTTTAATTCATTTTAAAGAAATAAAGTAGAGAGAATGCATCTACAGTACTCCTAGAGGAGAGGGACTCTACATGCTAATTTAATATTTATTCCACATAGAACTTTTTTTGCTGTTTTTTTTTTGTCTTGTGCTGGATTGTGAAAGGATTTTTTTTTTCTTTCAGTTGTGTAGCTGTGCAAGAAGCAAGGGAAACAAGTCCGTTTTCAAGGCTTTTTTTCTCACTCTTACCATCAGGATCATCAATGAAATATAGAGCAAAAGAAATCCAGCTCTCGCCATTCACCAATACCTGCCTTGGAGTTGAAGCAGATGATGATTATGATGACTTAGGGGATCAAATTTTGCATATCAGGCTCATAGGTATAGTGTACATCCACCTCAGATCCTGGCTCCTTTCATTCAGACCCCAGAAAAGAATGTTTTCTCTGTCATGAGCTCGGCCAATTCAGTAGTTATTTAAGTGGAGTAGAAAAAGGCCTTGTAGCCTGGTTAGTCATGACTCTGTAGCACAGAGGGATGTTAACAAGTTTGCGGAATCCAAATTCATTGGCAAACACTTTTAGAAATATAAATTGTTTATGTCCAGTGTAAAATGTTAAATCAACATGAGAACTTGGATGGTTTTGTTGTTTTTTTTAAATTTAAAGTAACAATTTTAAAACAGCTAAACTTCAATGACATTGTTGAGTATTTGAAATGGTTTTTCATCATCAGTATAGATTAAGCTGAAATGGATTTCTTGTTTTTCATTGTTAGTTCATTCAATTATTGTTACAGTACTGTATATGAGATTTTCCAATTCTAACCAAACCAAACCTACACATGCATATTGTAGCAAGCATTTCCTTAGGATTTTGGCAACATTTTATTTTTTGATCGTGTAAAAACTGGGAGGAGACCACAACCTTCTTTCATTATTTTTGCTCTCCCCCAGTATTTGCAACTCCAAAAATGAAAATCTCATTATTTTAAACTCAACAGAAATGCTTGCTAGGCTGGCTAAACCAAACTCAGTTACAAAAACAGTAACATAAAGTTCATGTTTGATTGTAAGTCAACCCTTTCACCTAATTTTAAGCAGAAGGCTTACCTTATTATATAGGAAATTAACAATGCACGTGACAGAAATCAGCGTTTCACTTAATTAACACAAATTTTACATAAACTAGGTTTACATGCATTAAATTAACGCAAATTTTTACGACAAGCGATTTACATCTCTGCTTTTACAAATTGCAACATACATATGTACCATGGAAAAAAAGGAAGCGTTTACAGTTGTTAACTTTTAGGATTGCTCAAATGGATCTAGTGAGGAAACTCTGCCTTGTATTCTCGATTGTTTTAATGCCTCAGTGATCCCCGCGGCTTTCCACCTGTTCAGAACAACTTTCTTTCCTTTTTCGCCTAGTAGGAATTCATAAATGTCTATTAGAACTTTAGCGTGAATTGGTTTTAGCATTGATAGTTTTAAGTCTATGGCCATTGTGCTGACATCTCTGTTTGTCTGGTTTTCATTGAAGAGGGGAGCTAAGGTGGTGGGCGAGGTGAATTCAATAAAATACAAACTGTCTCCATTGGTTCAGGGCAGCTTAGAAATCCCAGTAGAAGTAACTGTGGATTGGGATGGCGAACGATCATTGGAAATTTTAAAAAAGAAAATGGAAGAAGTGAGCTACCCACTTAAAGATACAGAGGAATATCAAGACCAGTCAAAAGACATTTTGAAGTTAATTTTGCCAAGCAAAGATATCTTGTCCAATAGTGACTCTGATGAGCATATAGAGGAGTCGTAATATTTATATTTTTCTATAATGAAAAAAAGATGTTTAAATTGACAATGTTCAATATTATTGTTATTTTTAAGATACATTTAATTAATGCGATTTGTCCAAAATTGTGTTAATAAAGTGCAATGTTAATTTCCTATAATAAGGTACACAGTTTTGCTCTTTGTACACCTGCAGCAATTCACTACTGGTTTCCAATAATGTTTCTGACTGGCCTGCTGTTATTCAGCTATTCTGACAAGCTCAGTAGGTATGTTATAACCAGACTGACAACTTTTGTTCATTCTTAACTTGTTCAATTAGTACTATATAGATGATTTGTGTCCTGGTTACATTTCTACTAGATAAAACAAGTTTAGTTACTATACAGTGAAACACAGATCTATACATTTACCCCAACCCCTCTTAGCAACAGAAAGTACACTCCAACCTCTATTATTAAGTGGCCACCCTCGGAACTTTACAAAGTGGCTGCTTAATAGAGGTTGACCCGTTAATAGAGGTAAACTGTACATACTATGTAACAAACACATAACTTTCTCTGATGATGGCTTTTAAGTCAAAGACATTCTAATTTTATTTTTTATCAAAATGTTTTTAGCCTTTTATCTATTATTATTATTATTATTGTTGTTATTATTATTATTATTATTATTATTATTATTATCATTATTATTATCTTTATTATTTTTATTATTTAAACTTAAGTTTATTTTATCAATTCTCCTTTTTTCAGGATCAAATGTCTTGTTTAAGTTTTGTATGTATTATCAATATGTGAGAAGAAATTAGAGATTAATTATTACTGTCATGATCTAAAAACTTACTAGGGTTAAATGTAATGGACTTTGAGCGAGATAGTGTCACTCTGCATATAAATTGTTCAATCTAGTAATAATTCTTTCTGTTTATTACAGAAACGTGATGTTCTTTTATTCAACTGGTATCTCAGTTGGTGTGGTTGGTGCTTTCCTCATTGGTGTCTACGTGCTGAGCCGACTCATTCCAGGAGTAAGTCAGTCATAGAGCTACTGTTCCAGTAACTTAGCTATAAACCAGTTTGGTAGAAAGCTGGAGAGTCCCTATAAACTTAACTCATTCTTTTTTTTTGCGTAAGAAAGTTGACAAAAATTAGTACACTAACAATATAAGCCCTAAAAGAACATCCAGCCACATCCCTAAAAGAATATACAGCTTCCACCCTTAAAAGAATCTCCAGCCTCTATCCCTAAAAGAACATCCAACCTCAGCCCCTTAAGAACATCCAGCCTCAGCCCCTAAAAGAACATCTAACCTCAGCCCCTTAAAGAACATCCAGCCTCAGAACCTAAAAGAACATCCACCTCCATTCCCTAAAAGAACATTCAGCCATAGCCTTTATAAGAAGATCCAGCTTCCGCCCATAAAAGAATATCCAGCCTCAACTCCTAAAAGAACATCCAACCTCATCCCCTAAAAGAACCTCTAGGCTCTACCCCTAAAAGAACATCCAACCTCAGCCCCTTAAAGAATATCCAGCCTCAGCCCCTATAAGAACATCTAACCTCAGCCCCTAAAAGAGCATCCAACCTCAGCCCCTAAAAGAACATCCAGCCACAGCCCATAAAAGAACATCCAGCTGCATTCCCTAAAAGAACATCCAGCCTTAGCCCATAATAGAACATCCACCCTCAGCCCCTAAAAGAACCTGGAGCCTCAACCCCTAAAAGAACCACAGCCTCATTCCCTCAAAGAACAGCCACCTTCATTCCCTCAAAGAACATCCAGCTTCAGCCCCTAAAAGAACCTCCAACCTCAGGCCCTTATTAAAAGAACAGCCAACCTCAGCCATTAGATGTTCTGGTTGACAAAAAGTTGTTTAGCTACTTTGTTGTAAAAATATTTGTCTGCTTGCACACTCTCTTAAGGTCGTTCCATCGAAATCGACATTTGTCAATCATTAAACAAATGCACGTAAACTGCAAAAATGGAATAAAAACTGTGTTGCCATTATAACTTTTAAGATATTTTTGATACAAGTACCCCCTCCAGGGTTATTTTCCTATCTATTCAGTGTCAAAAAGAACTTCTTAAAGGACAGCAAAAACTGTTAGAATCTATTTTTTTCAGTAAGTTCTTTGTTGAACAAGTTGATGCATGGATTCCATTTTGTATGCACAAGTCAATAGCAGTTTGTTGAGTGTTTAGTTGATGTTTTGTTTGCAGAGAAACCTTGCTTATTTGTCCCTCGCTGGGGGATGGAGTCTAACTGTTGCTGGCCTCACCTGGGTAGGGAAGAACGCAATGATTTTGTTACAGCAGCATTACCAGTTGTGTCTGTGCTACGTTTTAGTAGCAGGTATGGAGTAACCTAACTCAAACGCTCTTATTACTAGTGTAGTTTTTTTTCGAACCTGTTGTCAACCTTATTCACAAATTAATTTATTTTTAATTTTTTAATTTTTGTTTTTACATTAAATTGTAAGAGCTTTGAGCTTCGACAATGCTCCAAAAACATATTATATTATTTTTGTTTATTTTATTTTTACAATTAGTATACAAGTTTCCTACTCAATAATTATAGTTTTCTTGATAATTATTATTTTGGTTGTTAAAGTATAGTCGGCTGTACAGTTTGCATGTTCGTCTCATAATCTAAGGCTGGCGATTTCAGGCCCCAGTCAGACCACTGTGTTGTGTACATGAGCAAGACACTGCTTTAACTGACTTTGTTCCAGTCGACTCAGCTGTATCAATGAGTACCAGCTCTGCTGGGGGCTAACCTGCGATGGATTAGTCTCCTGTCCAGGGGGAGTTGAAACTTCTCATACGCTTATCCCTATGAGACACTTGGCTCGAGAATGGATTTAGCTATTTGATAACTTGGTTGTTAAGGCAGCTGAAAGTTGGATATATTTGATGACCGGAACAATTTTCAAGGGGTTCGGTAACTGAAGATTTGAAGCTATGAAAATAATAATAATAATAATAATAATAATAATAATGACTTTATTGAACATTCCAACAAAGTTGGCTCTTCTATGTTACATTTCCTAATATATATATAAGTACAAATGTATATAAGTAAATATCTCAATTACTCTATTTGGTTTATGTTACTTCATTATACTCCAATCCAACCAAACCATCACTTACAAATGATTATTGCTTAGGGAACTGTAACAGGCTAAAAACTCTATATTCTCTTTCAACAATTTGTTTCGATTTTTTTAAGTCCCCCATGAGAAATTGAACGATTTGATCCCTGGTCTTTTCTAAGACGACACAAATCGTAAGCAAGTCTTGGAGCAAAGAGAACTTACCAAACCCAGGCTTTCTGTGCCGCATAATGGCTCTAACCTCTGGTCTAAAAACCTATTTTTTGATATGTTTACCGTAAAGACACCAGTTTGGAAATTCCAAAAATGTTCTTTCCAAAATAATTCATTTATTATTGATATTCTGTAAAAACGAGTGAAGAAAGTACTAGTCAGCCGCCATGTTGCACTGACGTCTATCGTCACATCTTAAACCAATTTTTAAAAAGTTTTCTGTAAAAATGAGTAAAGAAAGTACTCGTCAATCCCATGGAGGCCGCCATGTTGCACTGACGTCCAACGTCACATCTTAAACCATAAAAATGAATAAAGAAAGTACTCGTCTATCCCATGGAGGCCGTCATGTTGCACTGACGTCTGACGTCACATCTCAAACCAATTTTTAAAAAGTTTTCTGCAAAAATGAGTAAAGATAGTAGTCGTCAATCCCAAGGAGGCTGCCATATTGCACTGACGTCTAACGTCACAACTTAAACCAATTTTTTCAAAAGTTTTCTGTAAAAATGGGTAAAGAAATATTCGTCAATCCCATGGAGGCCGTCATGTTGCACTGACGTCTAACGTCTCAACTTAAACCAATTTTTTCAAAAGTTTTCTGTGAAAATGGGTAAAGAAAGTACTCGTCAATCCCGTGGAGGCCGCCATGTTGCACTGACGTCTGACGTCACATCTTAAACCAATTTTTTAAAAAGTTTTCTGCAAAAACGAGTAAAGAAAGTACTCGTCAATCCAATGGAGGCTGCCATATTGCACTGACGTCTAACGTCACAACTTAAACCAATTTTTTCAAAAGTTTTCTGTAAAAATGGGTAAAGAAAGTACTCGTCAATCCCATGGAGGTCGCTATGTCGCACTGACGTCTGACGTCACAACTTAAACCAACCGACTTTTTAAAAAGTTTTCTGTAAAAATGGGTAAAGAAAGTACTGTACTCCTCAATCCCATGAAGGCCGACATGTTGCACTGTGAAAAAACATGTGACATCACACAGTCATACCTAATGAGCTTAAAAGGTTCCGCAGATGCGCAAATAGGCATCTTGTCTTCGTAAATTTTCCACGAAATTTGTTTTAAATTCGGTAACAAGTGTTTAGTCGGAAGTTATACGTCCCAACTTTAATTTTAGATTTTCAGTAGCACTTTAGGCATTGTACCTTATTCAACTCTAGCTATTGACAACTTTTTTTGTTAAATTGTCCAACTTAAAGTCAAATTATTTTTTGTCGCAGGTCTAATAAGTTTTGTAGTGTGTTACTACTATGGGCCGCCCAAGGACGAGCGGAGCCTTGACCTAATCAGCTGGTTCATTCAGTTTGTGGCGCTAGTGTTTCTCTACCAGAGCACGCAGTCGAAAGAAGTTTCCGTCGCACTTGTCGTAGTCATATTTCTGTCAAAGTTTATCAACTTCAGCAACATTTTTAGGATTGTTACATCCATTGCCTTGTTAAGATGGTAGGTTGACAAGGTGCATAGCGGTAAGAATTTTGTGTTATCTACAGTCAGAAAAATGTTTAGGCTCGTCCATTTTGAGAAAACCAGCTAACAACTGAAAATCGGAAAAAATAACTTACAACTAAATTTGGTCTCTGTAAGGTTGGAAACAAAAATTTAAGTTAAAAATTTAGCCGTTGGTAAGTGCTAGTCGGCCTTTGAACAACTAGGCCCTTGTCAGTCAGCCAGTTGTTCGAAGGCCGCTTATCTCTAACTCAGGGTTTAAAATTGTAACTGCTAGAGTTTTCGATAGAAACTCTATTAGTTACAGATATTTTAAAGTCGATTTTAAATGGGCTGAGATGAAACGCATGTGACCTGTTACGTCATCTTGTTGGTCTTTTGGAGGGAACACTTTTAGCGGGGAAAATTCAAAATTCTACACGTCGTATCTTGGCGTACATTCATCGTATCTTTCTCAAACTTGGCAAACCAATGCTTTTTATAGTATACTTTTTGAAAATTGTAAAAACTGATTTCGTGTCATATATATGCTCTTTAAGTCTGAAAACAAGACGAACAAGCCGTCTGATTGTTCGTCTCTTCAAATAACTTTTCGTGGACGACTTGTTCATCTAGACGAATAAATCGACGTCTAATCGGCGTCTTGAATTCACATCTGTCGAACAGACACTCGAACAAGTTGTCCTTGTATCAAGGAAAGAGAGTTGCGCTAGTGATATGGCGGTATTTTCCTGTTTGTTCGTCAAATATAAGTGAGAACTGAATTTTGGGCGGCCAACACAAGACGATTTGTTCGTCTCCTTTTTACACTAAGACGAACAAACCATCAGACGATTCAGGTCCGTCCAGACAACTTGTGCGCCCTCTAAATGTGAAAACGGCTGTTAGGTACACTTTTTTGTTTTATAAGAACGTCGAATTTGTCGACTGGGGCTGAACGTTCTTAAATATTTTCGGAACATAAACTTCAAATGTTTTTAAACATGTTCTTAGATTATTTTACTGATTTTAGACAACATAAATAATACATGTACCCAATACATGTGGTACATTTTTGTATACATTGATTTGCAAGTGCATGTACTTTGTACTGTATCAATTTTTAAGATACTGTACCTGTAAAATCTGCGATTTGGTAAATCAAAAAAAACATGTGATGAAAAACTGTTATATGCGAACTTTAGTCAAAAGGCCGACCGAAAAGCAAATTTTTTAGTAACACTATTTATTTGCAATAGACAACCGTAAATAGATGTTCTTAGCATCTTTTCTCTGCTCCAGCGTGTTCCTAGCATGTTTTTAAATTGTTGGCGATTTTCAGCCTCCTGTTCTTATAAAAACGTTTTTTATAAAATAAAGAGAGTGTACGTAGGCAGGCTAAAGGCTCTCCTCTTGCAGGTTGCCGTATAAACTACAGTACAAGCTGTTTCTTCCGAGGCATCGGTTTCTAGCAGACGACGAGTATCGCCACCAAGGGCTGATAGAAACTAGAAAGGCCTTGGACCAGCTACGTCAGTATTGCAGCAGTCCAGAATGCGACGCTTGGAGAACTGTCAGCAGCCTCAAGTCACCCGGAAGGTAGTTCGCTTACAGTTCGTTGCCTTTCTTTTCTCTGTGTAAAACGCATTTCTTTCACTCGTGCCTCGTAATTTCGTCCCCTGTAAAAATTTGGTGCGACAAATTTCAAATTTTCATACCAATCCTCAACAATTAGG
>JAOBAT010141430.1:0-11524 GCA_026413305.1 Hydrozoanthus tunicans
GCATTGCTTTGCTGACGATACGCAGCTCTACCTCTCTTTTCGCCCTGACGATCAAGCCTCCCAGGATGCGGCAGTTGCAGCTATGGAAGCCTGTATACGAGATGTCAGACTGTGGATGCTACAAGATAATATTATACCTAATTTATATTGTTCACATATTCTAATTATTCTCTACTTTGTAAAGCGCATTTGAAAACCGTATGGTTGACACCTGCGCGCTAGAAATCAATAAATTATTATTATTATTATAAAACTGTCAAAGTCCAAATCCTCCAAACACATTACTGAAACTCAATGTTGGCACTCTGAGCGTCGGAAAATTGTTCTTTTGTCGTACAAACAGCAAAAGTACCACTAACAAAAGAAAAGCGACAATATTCTTGTTTGCTTTAATATGACTTTTCAAAGTTTGGCTTTAACTAAATACCTTCATTTGGTTTGACATGTTCCAAAAGCTTCAGACCGTCTTTAAGTTGCACATTTTTGGAGTGGTTCAGATAATTAGCAGCTTTCTGCGACTGGCTAGAACAAAGACGAGCCACCATTAATCTGAAACTGATACCAGTTGTTAGTGTAGGAAACAATTTGTACAACTAAACACTCAGTCTAGTAGCGTATAATTTATGAGGTGGTGGCAGGTAAAGAAGGAATACCTCAATAAGCACCTCATTTATATTCAAAATACCGAGGTCATGCAAAAACAGACACGATTTCGAATCCTACAACATAAAGCAAGCATGGAATTTTTCGGTTTATCAGGACGCCGATCCCAGAGTCAACTTCAGCACATTAATATTAGTAAAGTTACAAAGTTTCATTAAGATTGGCCATAATTTAACGGAGATATGAGGGTTTGAATCTGGATAATGTCAATGGCACCAGCGTTCTCTTGACCAGTTGTAGCCAATTATCAGAAAAAGGGTATGGCCTAGCTTGCAAGAAATGAGGCTAAAAACTGTTAGTTTTATTGTGTCAGCTGGGGAAAGGGTGCAGTAGACCGCTTTTCTGTTGACGTGTTAGATGTTAACTCAGTGAAGGAAATTTGTACAATGCTAACCGAGTTCCCTCTTGGTATTTAGTTCTAGAGTCCCACACAGGGATATTATAGTGTGGTGCTAGGTGCTGTGCATGTCTTTTACGGAGCCATCTGGATGAGCGGTTCTCAGGCCTGTAGGTAAGCTAACGGATTTGCCCTAGCTTTTCTGCAGTTAGGCTTATAAATCAGGTTTGGTTAAATGTCTTTGCAATGTAACTCGAAAATTCCAATCTAGAACAATGGTGTTAATTAGTCTGCATGTGCGCAATTTGCCCCTCAGCTAAGGCGGCTAATATCAGTCGTCCGTTAGAAGGCCGGTGCAAACCTCGACCACTAGGCTACATTATTAAAAGGAAAGGTTGAAGGGAAAGTACTATGCATTGCAGTAAAGGGATTGTGCACAGCATCTAACACAGAAGCTGGGTTCTTAATCTTGTCAGCCAGAATGGAATAGACACATAAGATGTAGCCAGTTATCAGAAAAAGGGTATGGCCTAGCTTGCAAGAAGTGAGGCTAAAAACTGTAAGTTTTATTGTGTCAGCTGGGGAAAGGGTGCAGTAGACCGCTTTTCTGTTGACGCGTTAGAATTGCTCGCGGCGAAATTTTCGCGAGCAAACAGCTCAGCTCTTTACCTCAAGTGTGGGCCAGTAGAGTGTCGGTGACGCTAATGTACGTCCAAACAGCAAGTATTTGAGTTGGTGGAAGTGTCGATGTCTCACCAATTTTGAGTATACGCCCGTGCAAATCGTACAGCTAATATTTGAGGTGATTAAAACATTAACCAGTGAAGTATTAATTAGCTGGTTATTTATACAATTTAAACGAATCAAACCTGTATTTGATATTTACATATAGAAACAATACGAAACAAGCGCAAGCGGCAGTTGAAGAGTGCTGCCCTAATCAAAGAAATTTCCTGTCATTGTTCATTAGTCACATTTAAACAATAGCAACAAGCATATAATGCGAATAGTTCGAATGAATGAATAACATCAGACCGGTTTATGCTTTTAACAACTCGTTTAAAAGTAAGAATGATTAAGAGTGATTTCGCGGTAGGATCGCCTACGGCGTGCAACTCGAGAAAATTCGATTTTTGCATACTAGACCCAGTCCTCTTGAACCTCGGTTGACAGACGAACTTGAAATTATATTTTTATGAATAGCGTCCCTAAGCCTTCATTTTGGTGTGGATTTTGAAAAATCGAATTTTCTCGAGTTGCGCGCCGTAGGCGATCCTACCGCAAAGTCAATCTTAACACTAAAAGAAATTGGTGAAAGGAGCATACAGTTGAATTACGAAGAGGCATACGAGAAAACTTAACATATATATTTTTAAACAAATATTCGGCCGCACTTTTCAGTGAATGTCATTCACTGAAGATGGTTTCTTGAGTGCAGCCAAAACATTTGTTAAAAAATGCTTAAAAGTCTTTTCGTATCAGTCTCTTCGTAACTACGCATTTTAAAATCATTTCTACTCTTCAAGACAAACAAAATGGTCACTTTATAGGGTTTCATCAAATTGTTCAAAAGTTAGAAAAAATATTACTCTTCAAGACAAGCAAATTGAATGTCATTTTAAAGGGTTTCATCAACTGCTTCAAAAGTTAGAATGAATAACACCAATCATTTCTACTCTTCAAGACAAACAAATCGGATTCAGCCACTTTATAGGTTTTCATCAACTGGTTCAAGAGATAGATTGAATAACTCCAATCATTTCTACTGTTCAAGACAAGCAAAATGTAACGTCACTTTATCGGGTTTACTAAAACAGCAGGAACACTATCTAACTAAATTTATGTCGTATAGTTGGTAGTAGTCAAAATCCTGTTATTGGTATTCTGTGCTGTTCTCTTTGCGCGGTGGATGCTGGGATTGCAGATGCACTCCAGCCTTGCTCTCACCGCACAACAAAAAATATTTCCAATAAAGCAGCTGGATTGTAAAGGCCATCATAGAATTGCAAGTTGTAATTATTTTTCAATGAATTGTAATTTCAGGATTTAGTCATTACTAATTGCTCCGCTGAAATTTCTGATCGCAATTTGCTAACCTAATAAGATTTTGCTAGAACTTATTTCACACTCCAAGTGCTATTTCTTGTTCCACCATTTTAACGCTTGTACTCGCTTGAGATGTATAGATAAAATATTTTACCAAGATGTTATATGAATTTTCCAACATGAAAAACAAAGTTTCCAAGATTTTAAACAGAGTTCCCTAGTCGTTAAATATGTGAACAGAGATGTTATAAAAAAAAAACTCCTAGATGTTGAAAACTCCGAGATGTAAGATCATATTTTCGAGATGTTTCGATATGTTAAAGTTTCCGCATTCTTAAAGTTTCCGGGAAGAAAAACTAACTAAGAAGCGTGACCTTTGAAGAACAAATTTTTCTTATGACGCAATCTGTATACAGTACGCAACTGTTGCTCGAGGAAGTCAGAAGACCTTAAACGTCAAGGCGTTGCGTCTGGCACTAAGCACTGATCATCAAAAATGAAACTACTTCAGTCTAGAATCTTTCAGCTGCGCGGTGGCAAAACAGTAAGCGTATGGTTTTAAGTTTGAGTCGAGGCTTCACTCAGGGGATGATCGAGGTAGGGGGTTGAGTTGATTCCCCTTTAAATCTAGTAATTTATTTTATTACTTTTTCTTCATGTTAGAAACAGTATGCTATAAAAACTAGAAAAACAGTTCATAAAAACATTTGTTCTTGTTCATTGCATACGATAAAACTCTGTGTTTTTAAATATTAATATATCTCAACAAAAAAAGTCTTACGGTTAGGGTTTCGCACCTTTGTTCGGACTGTGCCTTTACAGTAATTTTTCGCAGCATAGAAAAACGTTCAACAACTGAAAGTGCGTTTTCAATAGCTTGAATTTTCAAAATTTCTCCGGGTTAGCATGCCCCGGAACCGCCCTAGATGCTCGCGCCGTGAACATAAGACTCGACCCCCTTCCCCCCTTCTCACCAATACCCTGGATCCGCCTCAGACGCTATCCTTAGCAAAATTGACTTTACCCAAGTTGAGCTCACGAGAAGTTCTACTCTGTTACTCGCAGGGGATATTGTGCTGGACCTTGGATGCGGTACAGGGAACCTTTCACGGGTGATACCAGAGACGATCGGTGCAAAAGGAAGAGTTGTGGCAATCGACCCTGACAAGCACAGGCTCAGTGTGGCAAGGAAAACGTTATGGAGTGAATAATCGGCGGACATATGGGTGTCAGAGAACAACGGACAAGATCTTGAGTTTTTTTCTACTGGCCATCAATGAGATGCGTCGCGACATTGTAGGTCTTGTGACGTATGTCAGAAAAACTTTGAACATTGGGCCCGAGCCAAAAGTTGTCCTCAAGAAGATGCCTATTGACAAACCATTCAAGAGGGTAGCTAATGGTCTGTTCTGCCCATTTAGTTCTCCTGGTGAACGGGCACGGTTATGATACACTGACACTTGTACAGCTTGTTACCTTTAAGCTGTACCCCTTAAGAACATTAAACTGAGACGGTGACACTGAGAAGGGCACCTTCATTCTCTGAACGAACTGTTTGAATGTCTCACGCAAGCTTGCCTTATAATCAGACCAAGCAAGTGCCTCCTTGAACCGAGCCAAATGACTTCCTTGGTCTTCAGTTAAAACGGGTAATGATGAGACTCGATGAAGACAACGAGGAAAAAATCGACAATGCTCCAGGACCGTCAAACAAAACGCAGGTCCGTTATTTTATAAGCCTGGGAGGGTATTCATTCCTAACTTCGTTGCAATCTCAGCACCTCTCTCAGACCTCACACGTAAAGGACAGCCTAATATGGTAGCATAGGGTGATGCTCAAGAAAAATTTTACCAAACCCTCAAGACCCTCCTCGCTAGTGAGGCCATCTTGCTCCTCCCCGACCCTAAGAAGATCTACTACCTCAGAACCGATGCAACTGATTATGGACTGGGCGTTGTACTGATGTAGGAGCATGACAGTAAGTTGTTTCCTGTTTGCAAGCAAGTACTGTTCAACGCTGAGCGTAATTATTCTACGATTGACGAGTGTTAGGCCATCGTGTGGGCCCTTGAGCGATTCAGCATTGTCTGTATGGAGTGCAGTTTGTGTAACGTGTTCTTCATGAACCCTTGAAGCACGTGAACAGTGCTAAGTTCAGTAACGGTCGACTAATGTTTCTACACAGCTACAACTTCAGAGTTGAGGATCTGACATGGATGCAGATTACACGAATCGTGTTATCAATTAGAGACTAGTTTATTTTAATTATTTTACAGTTTTTGTCGGTACATAATCCAACTTCTCCGTGAGGGAGCTATGTTACAAAAAAATTGTAAATTGTTGCTATCAATTTCAAAACTTTCTAAAATTTTTGTCAGAACCGTTTAGAACCCTTAGGAACATTTTTGTTTTATTAATAGAGCATTCTAGAAACATTCTAGAACTTTCTAGCACTATGTGATGTAATTTCTTAAAATAGTAAACGTGTGATGTAACGTTTCTAAATATGGGCACTTTTGGAACATTCTAGAACTTTGTGATGTAATTTCTTATAGTAGAATACGTGTGATGTAACGTTTCTTAATATGGACACTTTTGGAACATTCTAGAACTTTCTAGAACAATCTAGAACTTTGTGATGTAATTTCTTAAAATAGTATACGTGTGATGTAACGTTCTAAATATGGACACTTTTGGAACATTCTAGAACAATCTGGAACATTCTAGAACTTTCTAATGTAACTTCTTAAAATAGTATACGTGTGATGTAAGGTTTCTAAATATGGACACTTTAGAACATTCTAGAACTTTCTAGAACATTCTAGAACTTTGTGATGTAATTTCTTGAAATAGTATACGTGATGTAACGTTTCTAAATATGGGCACTTTTGGAACATTCTAGAACTTTGTGATGTAATTTCTTAAAATAGTATACGTGTGATGTAACGTTCCTAAATATAGATACTTTCGGAACTTTCTAAAATATAGACTTAAAGTGTACGACATGCTAGTTTGAAGGAAAGAGTACACGACTAGACAAGTGAAGTTCAGAAGATTATTGTTGTGGACAAGCCACAGAGATCTATAAGACGCCTTGTGTGAATTAAATTTATGTTGTTTATTGATGTTGTCTCCTAGTACAAAAAATAAATGCTGGAACTTGATCACTTTTCTCAGACTTGCTTTTATATTTTCAACACTCAAAGAGGGTGCATGGTTCGGTCGAACCACAACGCTTCAAAGTTATACTTAGACCTTCCTTTAACAGTGTAGCTTAATCTTTCCATTTAAAAACAACTCTGGATTAGTGGCACACTTCGCGATCGATGTAGGGTCGAAAAGTAGCCTAAGACAATGTTTCTCACCCCAGTGTGTTCGCCTATCGGCCAGCCGTCCAGCGGAAGCCCTAAAACAAAACTTTCAGCATATTTGAACGCCAATATACGTATCAGGTTTTAAAACAAGACGTGACTCTGGTGTCAAACGGAAGCTTGGAATGAGCATCTTACAAAAAAGCGTCAAAATAAGAATATGTACTTCAAATCTTGATTTCTTCCTTTTCGTTTGACCGTCGGCCTTCCCAATCCAAACTTTTTACCCAATTACAGCTAATCAGGAACACTTAGTTATACTCTGCAAATACTTATTTGCCCTTTTCGTAAAAAAGTACGGAACATTCATGTTACCCCGCGAAAACCCCAAAGGTTTAACACCGAACTTAAGAGTTGTTTTATCAAAACAAACCACGGCCATTCAAAGACAATTAAAGACTACACATCGTACATTAAACTACGTATAATCGTGTACTGTGTTAGGAAAAATATCGTTCGGTCACTTTTAACCACTCATCGTCTTTTAACTTCATTTCATTTTTTAAGTCAAAAGAAAATTTCGTTAAATATATATGGCCAGTTTTGTGAAAGCCGTTCAAAGACAAACTAATTAAAACCAGCTTTAAGTTTTGCATAGTTAATTGTTCGTTCACTTCTACATAATTTTCCACGAGTTTTTCTTTTAAAGAGTGCTAGATCGTCAACGACTAAATTACACCATATTGGAAACGAAAATGTTTGTAAGTATATTCATATAAATTTGCAGTTTTTTACATCTTTTGTACAAATCAAAATAATGTAGGCATTTATTGTTCGAGACATATTAAACAATTTGACTACCCTATTAGAATATTCAAACGGCTACAGACGCTCTACTACCCACTTCGAAAATACTAGTCAAAATATCAAAGCTTTTCAAAGAAAAGTTGGACGACTAATTCATTTTTGAATATTAAATGACAAAGCTGCTTTTGTCATAAATGTTTGTCTTCTAACTTATTTTGAAAAAAGTTAGAGAAATCAAATTTTGAAGTTAAGATCTATATAGTATCTTACCTCATTTGCGTTTTGATCTTTTTACCGCAATTACTGACACCCTAAGGCTAAAAGGGTAGTGTGTACCCCTGACACCCTAAGGCTAAAAGGGTTGTGTGTACCCCTGACACCCTAAGGCTAAAAGGATAGTATGTACCCCTGATACCCTAAGGCTAAGAGGGTAGTGTGTACCCCTGACACCCTAAGGCTAAGAGGGTAGTGTGTACCCCTGATACCCTAAGGCTAAGAGGGTAGTGTGTACCCCTGATACCCTAAGGCTAAGAGGGTAGTGTGTACCCCTGACACCCTAAGGCTAAGAGGGTAGTGTGTACCCCTGACCCCCTAAGGCAAAGAGAGTCCTATGTACCCACTGCCAAACAAACTAAAACAACCGGTTGTCTTGTTTGATGAAATGGCATCTAAAGAAATAACTCGAGTCTAGGAAAAGCCATTCGTTTGAGAAAAATCTTACGTAAATAAGTTAAAACTCAAATAGATTGTATTTGATACGATAAATTACAAAGATTCTCAACCATGTACAATAATATCTTGAATGAATATAGCAAAGCGTTTGTCTCACGAATGTGGTCAACGAGTACAGACCACGACGCTAAGACTGCAATCTTTTAGTCAGATCATCTGATGAATAACAACAGGTCACAATCGAAACATCGTGGTCCATCACCTTTTTCTGACATTGAGGACAAACTACTAAGTGTTATGTTTGATTATTCCTATACTTTATAATATATCCACTTCCATATACAATACTCTATCTGATTATGACTTCCCTGAAATCAAACAAGGGGAAGAAAAAGATGTGATCAGGCAGTTAGAGGCCACGTGGCCACACTTAAATTAATAAGATGTGACAAATTGGTGTTCAGAAGTGAAAAGACCAGTTCAACATTAGTTAGAAGGCATAATTTCAAAAGCTTAAAAAATGACAGCGTGTATAAAATCAAACTTTTTTCAAAGGAAGTGTATGTGAAAATGGTACTGGAGGTCAAGGCTTGTTAGAAAATATTCTAATTTTTGTTGCTTGCATTGCTTAGCTGAAACTTTTCCATTTTACTAATGTTAACCTGCTCTTTCTATTTCTGGATACCTTTGTGTCAAAGCTGATTGGTTTGTGGTAGGTTTGGTCACGTGACCTCTATCTGCAGAAGGCCAATGTTTGACTTGCACTCACTCCCTCGAGACACCAAAGTCAAAAGAAGAAGCGGCCATTTTGGTGCTGTCAACAAAAGAAATCATCAAAAATTTTTGTTCAAAAACATCAACTTGGCCGCCATTGAGATTCGTGATGATTTTTATCTTAAATATTACAGTCAAAAAAAATGTTGACTCGTGAGAAGTGAACACCTCGATTAGGATCCTGAATGACCCATCTGGGCCTGGTTGTTCAAAGCCTGGGAAAGCTATCCACTGGATAAAATCTAACTGTCGTCACTGATAATCAAAGATTGTTTGACTCTTTATTGATTTTTCTATCTCTGGTTGTTAAGTGAGTGGAAGACTCCTAAAGTAATGGTTTAAATGGTGTCAAACAACTTTCATTATAGTGTTACTGCTCAAAATAGAAAGTGCTTATCCAGCGGATAGCTTATCAAGGCTCTGGTCGATAGAACTGAATGAAAATACAGCTAATACTTCATTTTGTTTACTAGTTCATCTATAATGTGGAGGCAACTACAAATTAAAAAAATTAAGAGCATGGAAATTTCTTACGAAGGGGTGGTTCTGGCCGAAATGTACTGAGCACAACTACTATCATAAATCATATTACGTGCCTATTGATTACATCTGCTCTACTACGTGGCTAAGCCATAGAGCGTGGTGGAGTTAAATATTTATGGAGGGAAGGTTGCACAAAAGTCTCCCATGCACTAGTTGGAACAATATCAAACCAATTAGATTTGACATCTTAAGAAGAAACACATCAACGACTTCAATCTCAAATTCTTACGACGCTAGTTTAAAAGTATGGTGTAAGTTAAGAGTATGTAGTTTGAAAACCAGGGCTGGATCGTTCAAAGGATGGTTAACTTTAACCCTGGAATAAGCCAAGATTCAAACAGTAATTCCTTCTCTAAAGAAAGTTCTCCGTTTCGTCTAATTATTGTTTAGATTTTCCACAGGAAAAATAAGTCAATTCAAAAACTACTGCTCGAATCGTCTCTTTAAGGTTGGAAACAAAACCGTAGGTTAGTGCTAATCGGCCTTCGAACAACTGGGCCCAGAATAAAACACGTCAGTGTTGAGTATTTTTTGCAATAATATGTGTGCTGTCACACAGAAGCATTCCCAAGTGGAACTGACATGATTTAAGGGAAAGAAAATGGTCACAAAAGAAAAAAAAGAAACATAGAGTGCTACGATTTACGATGTCTATGTTACTGGATTGTGCACAAACGTTTGATTTCACTCTCGTATTCATCGTCGTCACTAAGGGAGTCTGGTGTTCGTCCATTTATGTTAGGCAGATATCTATTGGTAGTAATGGCTTCCCGCTCATAGAATAGCATATATGGGGTGTCTTGCTGGAGGCGAGATATGTCACATTCCTAGAACATGAATAAAAAGATTTTAGGAACAAAGAAACGTTCTAGTTAAAAAAAAAGAATTTCATTCGCATCCGATCAGCAATAAATATCCTCCAAAAGCTGCTAATACGTTTTCGAGCATGTTTATGGTCTTTTGCAAGATATTGATTAAAATTTCTATCTCAAAAGCCTTCTGCTATCACCTCTGCATGCAACTAAAAGGTTTCAAATTTGAAAAAACTGGTGTTTGACGCATAGATATCACATGAAGAAATGTTCTCAATTTTTTTGCCTTTTAGATCTGATTTTGGTTGCCCTATTTCTCTCGGTCAGCAAACAAACAGATTAAAATGTTCACATTATATGATCCTGTTTTGCAGTACCTAGTTTTGGAGTATGATAAACCTTTTAATCAAAACAACAGCTAACATCCAAGCTTTTCATTTTGTTCCCGTTAAATGTCACAAAAAAGGCTTTGACAAGCTAACTGACATGGGGTAAGACAGCAAACATATGGAGAAGGGGGAGGGGATAGCACCACCGACCAACGCCCTGCATGCGATTGAGAATTACAGTTCTTGGTGTTCAGGCAAAATACCGGAGCTGTTTTACTGCTTATAGCATTGACGGCAAAGTTACTTCGACCTGATTCGATATAAACGGGGGCATTATTTTATTCAAGGCAAAATCGCTTAGCGCTGATTGGGCGCCGGTATACTTCAGAAACTTTAAAAAGCTTTAAAAACGCGTTAGAGACATTTTCTGATCATTTTCGAAAACTTCTAAACGTTTCCGAATACCTCTGAAGTTTTCCGATTTTTTTAAAAAAATCATAGATTTTCTTACATCTCCAGCAACTTTCGAAGAAACTGTGGATCAATGAATTAAGTTATGCAACTCCTTCTCGTGGGATACATACCGCGGAGAATGAAGAATTTTGCCCTTGATGTCATAAAGATGTAATCGCCTGGTTCCACGTAAAATTTAGGATTAATGTCACCTGTGTTTTTAACTTTTTCAAAATTGCCTTCATCGCTTAACACTCGTTAAATAAATCCTAAATTTTACTCAGCCCAATGCGATAACCTGTACTAAGCAGTTCAACTAAACTTGCGAGCAGACATACCTTGCAACTACTGTCATTGTAGCAGTACCACTTGTTGTTGACGTTGTGCGCAAACGCGATGTAGTGACCACCACCCATGACACCAGTATGACACTGAAACGAACAAACTCCTTAGTTAAACTATAAGTTACCATTGGTAAGTTAGTGTGCTGCGACAGGTACAGAGTTCAAAGCCAGCCACGGAAAACTGATCCCGAAATCTAAAATGGCTACTCGTGGCTGATCATCAAAACATGTGACTAACAAATATTCGTGTGTGTTCTAGAACTGTCCTCGGTTGTCTCTTGTCCGAAGTCAGTCGAAGGTTGACTGAAGCAATTTTCGGATGACATCACATCATTGAAAACCTGTCTGCTGGTCGATTTAGGGGAGTCAGGATGGCCGAGCGGTTAGCGCCCGTGCCTCCCACCACTGTGGACCCGGGATCGAGTCCTGGTT
>JAOBAT010141441.1:0-11522 GCA_026413305.1 Hydrozoanthus tunicans
CATGCAGTCGTGGTGATCTTCACGGAGGTGAAAAGCGTCTTGGCGGCGTCCGTGACGATCACCACGACCGCATGACGCACGTACGCGTCAACTACTGATATTTGGCTTCCGATTGGCCTCCGTGGAAACACGAACGTTGGGTGCTTAAGGTCTCTAACAACTTATCTCTAAAAAACATCTACCCTACACCATAGTTAATATATAAAGACTGGTTAAGAAACCATTGTTGTATGTCTTTGTTCGCCATTTTCCTTGTTTCTGGTCTTGACCGTGCACAAAACGTGCAGAAAACACAAAAGCTTTTGAAATGAAAATCAACAACTAGCCAGTAAAAGCATTTTCGCTAACACCTGAAACAAAGAATGTGCACGGTCGCGGTTTGTTAATTCAGCATAAAACAAAGCACTTTTGTACATTCTTCGTATTTCCTTTTGAGGTTTGCCGGCTTTTCTAACCAGTCCGTTTATCAACTATGCTTACACTAACGAGAATAGTTTACTACTAGTAATAATAAACCATTTTATTATTAGCGTTATCACTCAAGTTTTAATCATTCCTCGTTGGAATAATTACTTTCAAAATAATTATATCAAAACTTTGACGCTAAAACAATAACTCATCACTATAATAACGACATCTCGTCATCAATGTTAATTGACTCGTTAGTGTTAGTGATAGCTCTTGATAGCATCAACTTATTACTAACAACGTTAAGTCATCATTAACGACAGCAGCTAAACATCACTCACCACACGGTGCGATAGTCAGATAACACAATCACCTCGTGGTCAAAGTAAGTCTCGCCATTGAAGCGACAACCTGCGAGATGACATGAAAAGCTTGCTGAGCTAAACCCTTAACCAGATCTCAGCGAGCAAACCATTTTCAGTCTCGGATCTGATATTAATTTGCTAAGTTTAGAATTAATCTTAAAACAATACGTTTCTGTCTTGTTTCTATGTGCAAAACGCATGAGAGCCACGCATATATCGAGGTAAATAGATTATCAGTCAAAGCTAGTCCAGAGGTTACGTTTTCAAAAATGCAAGTTTGTCGGAACATTTAGTGAAGCCATCAAAGAATTTGACAATTTTTTTTCACTGCTTTCCCTCATTTAGCAAGGCCTATCCATTGCTCGTGAAGTGATAAAGATTCTCACTTCATATGCACTTTAAAGCTGAAAAAAACTCAATCAGTTCAAGAATATGTTCAGAACATACTTGTTCAGGCTAGGGAGATCGCTGAACATTTCTCAGTTAATCTTATGCGAGGGCCACAAATTGCATGGTATTATATTATAATCAATGATGTAATTATAGTACTTATAGAGACATAAATTATATGATATCTAGAATTGCATGAGAGACGCACAATTATCTTTGCTATCACGAAAGTACTAATGAATCGAACGTATAACTAATTTGCCGTTTATCTTTGACGTATAGTTTGCGCAAACGAATAACAAACGGTGTATTTGTTTTACTTTTTATCATCCTTTGGTATTAATAATTTATTCCCGCTAGTTTTTTCTTTATCAAATCTAAACACCTTCTAATTCTTCTTGGGTTGTAACCATTACCTCTGTCCCAGTCTTTTTTAACACAAAACGAGCAGCACCGTCCCTCTATTCGTCCTTTTTCTTCACAGTCAGGAGATTTACAAGCTATTCTCGAACACTTAGGCCGTCCATCCTTTGCGCACAGACACGTAACACAGGCGAAGTCATCGTGTGACCACAGGGAACCCGCGCGATAGCTCCGACCTAAGATTGGGTCTGTGCAGTCTTGAGAATCTGTAACAGTTGGAACACAAAAAGAATCATTTGAAATATTTTTTTTGTTTAATTCATAAAACAATCTGGATAAAACATCAAAAACACAGTTAGAACCCCCAAACAAATCAAGCGCAATAGGAGGAGAGATAAAACTTGATTTTTTTTTCTAAAATAATAAAATGACTTGGAAGACTTCAAAGTTTGATGTCAAAGTAAAGTAAATAAGTAAGTAAATATTCTCAAACAGATATTTTGTATGCATTGAATAAGGAGAAGTTATATGTTGATAAACTGATAGAGGCTGAAGTGTTAAGTAAACAGATATATGTAGCCAATTAACAGGAATGAGGAGCGAGGTCTAGCGAAACTAACTTACTTAAAGGAATGTTGCAAAAATCGGTATCCAACTTTTTCAAGCAGGCCCTCAGCACCTCTGTTAATTGACTAAATCAATTAAAGGATGAATTAAGAATTATAAAGCATTCTAAATTGGGAAGATACTAGTTTAAAAAAAAAAACACTGTTATTACGAGCCTGCGAACGAGCAAAAACACTTGAGAAAACTCAGCTTACGGCATTAGTGCGGGCACTGTTTTGGCTCGCGATTCAATCTCTCTATTTTATCAATTCAACTGAATTTGAAGCTACTACTACTACTATATTATGTGTGTAGTCAGTGAAAAAACATTCAAACAAGCGTAGAAATACAGCGGGAAATTAGAGCGAAACTAAAGTCAATTAATAGGGTAGTTTTTGCCAAACGGTAGGGGACCCTTTTCGTGTTCGTGGCAAATGTCACACTGCAAAGTAGTTCGACTAATTTTCAAACCTGGTTCACATCTACCGATGACGTAATCATGGACAGTGTCAAACCCGTCAAACATGTCCGCTGTCCCTTCTTTTCCGAGCACACACTTGAGTCCTACTGCACAGCCGCCACGCCACCCGAACGAGGCTGCTTTCACTTGACATTTTTCACCAATCGTCTTTGCGCATATGTCGCAGCAGCCACACTCGTCTTTCACTACGCCTGCGCGACAGTGGTTGGTCGCTGGACAATCAAACGCGGGAACAAACCTGCAATTATGCCCACTGAGACATAGCTCTTTAAAACACGGAAGGCATACACTGGTACAGAGCGGAAATGACGTAAGCGCCAAAAAGGAAAGCAACAGAAGGCCAAACATTGAGTTGGTGGCTGACACGATTGCTGTAAGAAAACCACAATACATGCATGAATTTCCCAGCGTCTAAATAAGGGCGCAGATTCCGATCTCCAGATGGAAGTCGAATTCGCGACCTCTCGTTTCAACTGGTCTAAACTCTTTTATATTTAAAGTACTTCAAAAATAAAATTGAGAGCACTTGATGATAAGCAGAGGTCAAAATGGGATACATGCACGAGAAACTTGTATGCAATCATGCTTATTTTTCTTATAACATATTTCTTCAAGTCTTCAGCTCAATATGAGTTCTTAACTTAGACAAACGCCACCTTAACTACGTGAGAGTCTACTCCCGATAATTTACTCACAGTTAATTTGCTTACATTAGATAACATAGGCTTAAGCCAGATGATGTTTCTACCAAACCACAAAACACTCCAATAAAGCTTTATCCGATTTGGAAAAGAGCCAGTGTAAGCGCTTTGAAGTATTCTCTTTAGCGCTTTATCCTTGTAACACAATTTTTCTTTTCTTAAGCCTAAGATAATACAAAAAGGGCACTGTCTCAGTAATCCCATTTTGACTACTATCTGCGAGATATCTGCAGCAAATGCAAGCAGCAAAACCAGATAAAGATTTTTTTGTGTGTGTGGAAACTCCGAGTTTTCGAATCAAACCAAACCTGGTTTTCGCTGCGTCGCGATTGGCTGAAAAATTGGCCCTTGAGTAATTTACTATCCCAAGCCAATTTGTTGCGTTTGTAGGTTTTAGGACAAAATGAAGCCGTTTAGCAAAATCTTAATGGCCTAATAAGTCGTACATTGACTTGTGTCGAATGTATTGAAAACCTCGGACAGACATTTTAAGGAGTGACCTCACACTCGGCAATATTTCATGTTTGTATATAATTTATTTTTTTTTCTCAAAAATCAGCTTCAAAATGTTTACTTGTCATTATTGTAACTTATACGCTCGGTTTTCAGTGATAAAACCCTTTACATGCATGCATGCAAACTAATTCACTATATAAACTTTTTAAAAGGAACAATCCAGATGTATAATGTAGACAGTTTGCAAAATACTTAAGCAAAGACTCGAATAGCCTTGTTAGGCTTTATATACATTTGAAAAGATTTATCACAAGACTTTTTACAATGACAAAAAACGTTTTACTTTAAAACATATACACTTGTAATTTTAGTGTTAATCCTTAAGTTGTAAATATTACTCTGCCATTCAGTTTATTTTTACTGCAATTGAGTGTGCTAATAATTTAACTCTGATTATCTATATAAACTTCTTTCGAATTTACCTCTGGTTTGTTCTTATTGTTTTTCGGCTTGTTTCTCAGGCCACACCGCGACCCGTCCGTTCGATTTTCTTATATAACACTTGTTATTATAAAAAGAAAATCCCGTTATGAAAACGCTCCCAGATTTAATTTTCATGATCATGTGAACAGTATTGACATTAAAAAGACCTACGTTTCCCTGTTTAGACGCCGATGAAACCATCATGGATTGAATTCGAATTCAGGCCCACAACAGAAATGAATTTATTCCATGACCAAATCATAACGCCGTGTTCTGAAAGCTTGTTGATGAATCTATTTAAAAGGACTGAGATTATTTACGCGTAAAAGAACTTGCTCTGCATGGGACCAGTAAAGAAAAAAATCCTTTGCACATACTTTTAATGTTGGGAAAAAACGGGAAAAAAAATTAAGTCAGTGAATAATTCTTGCGAAATAAGTAAACGCGAATGGTATTAAAGTGTGCAACGCTATTTTTGTTATAAGAACCAGTAAATTTAGCCGAGACTAATGTTCTTGACTAAATGAGGATTAGATTTTGAGCCAAAAATTGTTCTTATTTTTATATCATGTTTTGAAAAATGTAATTTTGATTTGTTCATCCGCGCGGCTTTATCGGCGTGGATTCATTGGGTCGTTTTCCCGAGATAATTTCCAGTGATTACAAACTGCAAAGCATTTCTAAAAATTGGAAGCTCGTTAAAGTTTGAAAAAGATAGCTATCAAGCCCGACCTCAGCTTGTTTTTAAATTGTTATTATGTGTTCTTCTAATAAAAAAAAGCGGCGTGAAAAAACATTGTCTGTGGGCATACGTAAGTAAATATCTTCCGACCTGCTTGACTTCCATTAAGGAACCCCTAGACAATCCCTTTTATTTGATGGAATGCCAAATTTCCCCAAGTGAATCATTTAATTTCTCTATTTCTACAAACTTGTAATACAAATGATTGATAGAAGTTGCAAAACTATCGGAGCAACTAAAAAACAGTTTGATAATTTTCAAAGTGACTGTAAAAACAGATTAAGACCTGAGTGAAGGTAGACGGGAGCTTGTCTGGCTCTTCTATTTCTAAAACAGTTCGTGCATGATACAGCTATACAAATGACCCTGCGTGCTCGTATTTGGCTGTATTTCAGTGTGTATATAAACAATTTGAACAAAAAACTTTTATTCTTAAAATAAATGCTTTGAGCTTCTTATTACGATTAAAACGAAACACGGACACTTTTATAATTGGCCGTATAAGAAAACAAGTATCACGAACGAGAGGCGATCACGTCTCAAAAAGATCACGCTACGCACTCTTCGACACTTGAGTAAAATAACTCATAAGGTTTTGAAAAGTAAAAGGACTTACCGCAAAATCTCGTTGATACTAGTGAAAGATCCAGGAAAGAATGAAACTTAAGCTTGCTTAAGAATTAGATTTCGTATCTTGAAGAGGTTCTATAATTTTCTTACTTCCTTTGCGACTTGGCAGTTCGCCTACACAAACAGCTTTCGACGCGAAAGAGTTTGTCTACATTTAGTCCGGCACTACTGAATTTATGGTGATCGCCGCCATATGTCTATCAACTCTAGTCAAGTTTAATCAACCTATTCTGACAAATTGACCAGAGGTGTTTGAAATCCAAAACGGCCGAAAAATTAAGACCTTATACCTGTTTTAACCGAACACATCCTTGTCAGGTTTTGTAAATCTTTTAATAACATAGTGCATGCGGGCTTTTGAAATGATATCAAGAGATATTACACTACACATCTGTTCGCGTGGGAGTTGTTACACTCCAGCATAGCATCTGTTAGCGTGGTTATAGAAGGATATATTTAACCTTTGCTATTGCTGCAGCACGCGCGTAGATCAGTTAAACAACGCCTATATTCTTAACAATATTGAGCCAGTTTGAGTTGATTAACTGAGCTTGCTTGCTTGCTTGCTCCATCGGCCGGTTTGTTACGAATTAAAGGAGATACAACGCGCGTTCTGATTGGCTGTGGTGAGGCACTCTAAATATGAATAGAGTATGTCTGCATATTCATCGCGGGATTTGTCGGCTGGTTGTGTGGCTTATTTCATAAAAGAAATATATAAAACTCGCTTGCTTATCCTGTTTATTGATAGATACGCTTGGGTTTTTTAGTTCACTCAAGAAAAGCGAGAAAAACAAGCCGCATGTTGGCATAAGCCCACGCGAGTTTTTTTCACTGTAAAGAGCGCGCGCGAGTTTTTTTCACTGTAAAGAGCGCGCGCGCTCTGTTCAGTGATAAAAACACGCGTAAACTTTTTACTTCTTGAGTGAACTTAAAAGTTTACAAGTGTTTCTATCGATGAACAGGGCAAGTAAGCGAGTTTCATGTTTCTTTTAAAAAATAAGGCACACAAACAGCTGATAAATTCCCGCGATGACGTATGCAGGATTTAGAATGCGTCACCACAGCCAGTCAGAACGCGCGTTATGTTTCCTTTATTTTAAAAATTTCCATTGCACACCCCCATTACTCAGAAAACTGATTCATAAGAACATACTCCCTTCAGCCTCTTCACTGGGCTTCTTCAACGTAACTGTTTTTAAAGTGTTTACTTTAACTTTACTTTGACCGCATAATCATCAAACAGTTTTGCTTTACTTATACCTTAAGCTAAGAGCTAAATCTTTGCAAATACGTGGTGTAGTTTAGGTTATTCCCTAGATTTGCATTGCGCATCCTTCTTGCGCATAATTTCTCGTGTAATTTAGCGCACATATTAAATATGCCGTCTTTTTCCTAATGGCTGGAGTTCGCCAGCGACATTTTCTCATTACCAATATTTTGTTTTCTTTTGCTTTGAGTTTTGAAATAAGCAATAACAATCATCTTGTAGAATAAATTAAGAGCATTTCTCAGTGTGAGAAACAATAGTCGGAATCGCGAGTGTTGCAAAAAATAAATTTAAGGAGTCCATCATTGCTTATAAACAACAAGGTGCCGATGCTCACCAAAACGAGTTTGGGTACCTCCGATTTTACTTCAAAATTTAAGTTCCTATAAGATGAATAAACAATGGGCAAAGTTTGAAAAATATCTCAGTGTAGGTTCTATTTCAGTGGAATTACTCTTAAGCGTTATTTTAGCGACTATGCCAATATTTTCGATTCAAGTCGGAAGAAAAACTCCTTCCTCGCAACCAGAATACAAGAGAACAGTAATACGAATTCCACCTTATATTAGATTCACGCTAGTGTAAAACGGGAACTGGTTATGTACGTAGCTAGTTCTGAAAATATTTGGAGGGGGGCAGACTTGTACGTTTCCGTATTTTCTGGAACACAACCCGCGGGGTTATCTGTTAACTTTACCTTGTATTGGAGAAGGTGCGGGATATCTGTTAGAGATTCTGAAGTTGATCTTGTTAATTACAAGTCAACACTTGTAGTATTTTAAATCAAATGTTCTGCTAGGTTTAAACGTAAAACGTGATGATATACATGGAAGAGGTGAATATAGATAAAGAGAAGCGTGGATTATACGCCGGTGCAGGCTATCTGTAGTGTTGACTTATGTTTCTCAGTCAGTCATGAATCAAAATGTTGGGTTGCGGGTTATCTGCGGTGCGCCGGGATATAGTCCAGAAAATACGGGTAATATTTGTCGTCAGCGAAATGCTAGTTACTGTATACACGTGTGTGAAAACCCCTTCACTTCTCCCCTGTGTGGGACAGAAATTTTGAAAATTTAAGTAAAACGACAAAACACAAGATTCCTCTTTTACTGAGAAACTGATCAACACTCTTTTTTTAGCGACATGTAGAAAATTTGTTATTGATTTATCTTTTTCCTTCAATATGCATACTCCTCTTGGCAGCTTTTCCAGGACTGCAGAAAAAAAGCATGTTGTTCTTTTGTTAACCTTTTCGCTCATGATCTGATCAGCTTAAAAAAAACTTGTATAAAATGAAAAGAAACTGAGAAAGCGCCTGAAATCAAAAGTGACGTAAAATAAAAATACCTCTCCTTTTTTTGTGTAGATGCGAAAAAGACATAGAGGTAAACAATTAAAATGGTTATTTATTTATTTCTTACTCAATTTTAAGCAGGAATTCTTATACTTAGTCGATTGAGATGCACCTATTCAACGCGTGTATATATATATGCAAGACTTCAAAATACTAAGCATTTTCAGTCTCAGTAATTATAAAATAAACAGTAGTATCGAAGTGGTGATAAAAATTGTTTATTCCCTGAGGGAGTAACTGAGATAATTGGTTCATATTAGAATTAATTCTCTTCATATATCAATTAACCAAGTGCTTTGTTTGCTGAGTCAAATCCGTATTTAAATGTGAGTGATGCTATCAAAACAAAATCGACTTTAAATAACGCCAAGATCTGTGCCGAGGGCCATATGTTAGATAACTTCCACAAGGTTAAAATGTTTACCCTCGTTAAATAAATACAGTTTAGTTTAGTTTAATGTCACAACAAGTGTAAACTAAATAATAAAAACGAAGACTATATAAATTGGACTTCAATTTTCCGGCTAGATTAGTTTTGTTTTTCCTTTATGCGCAAAACCTGAATCAGGATAGACTGAAGGCCATATACCACAAGTCTTAAGACGGGCCCTGATGAATAACTGATTCAGCTAGTCAACTATTGACCTCAGACCTAAGTCCAAAATTTTACTTTAAAAACAGAATCTTTTAGTTGCCTATGTCTGTAGTCAATACTGAATTATAATTCATACTAATTATTGGTTTTTCGGCTAAGTGGAAATTGTTCGCTTACAGCTCCAGGCAGAAATAATATTTTATCGGCTTGTTAGATGTTGGAAAAATGGAATGAAGTGCGTGGTTGCAAGTGAGGTTAGCTTTCTACATCTTTTCATGTTTTTTTTTTTATCAGATTCAAACACAGTTGCCTGATGAAAAACTATATACTGATAATTGGTCTGGTTGAGCCAGATGTTCTCAATCATTTTGATTCCTGCCTCAATTATTCCTAAAACATTTCTTATATGTACATTTAAAATGTTGTTATTAATCTGAAGAACTTCTTTTGTTTATAGGGTAATCAAAGGTACAGTAATATTTTGGGTTTTTTTTAAATGTATGTTTCTACAAGTGACACTACTAAGTTGCCTTCGACTTTCCAAGTCGGAGACGATCTTGTCTAAGGCAGCACTGTTCCAAGCCCATTAGCACAACAGTTTTTAAAATATTTACTTAATGGATGATCATTTAAAAACATAATAATAGTTATTACCTAAAGTTATGTATCTAGAACGCGGAGTATTATATTCTGGTAACCACCAGGAGATTTAACACAAGGTAAGGGATTAGATTATAGTTTGACAACAAATTTCAGTTCTCTTCTGGACATAGTATATAAAAATTATGTTCTCTACATATCCCAAACCTTAGAATAATCTTAACACATTCATTAACTCTGGGACCTTTTGAGTTTAAAGGTTCGTATATAAAATGTTTTTATAAAAGAAAACGAGCATACTTGCCAAATTGAGGTACCAGCCTCTTCCACAGTGTTTTTTTACTTTACACTTAAGGTCAAAAACTGCGCCAGAGTTTTATTAAAAAGAAAAGTAAATCTATAAACAATGGTTTCAAATATAACGTTAAGCCGGAAGTATTGAATGGATTTTTATGGTTATTACTTTCACCTTTTAACAGATCACATGTGTTTTAACTTAAAATTTAGATTGTCTGGCCGACGGGTCGCGCGTTTGTCATTACTTGCAAACTTTAGTTTGTTATATCATAGTTCAGTTCTCTAAAACAAACTCAAATTTTTTAGGCTTTCCATTGACACTTTAAAGGCTGATGGTTGAAAAACGAACGTTACAGCAAAAAATGGCGATGGATTTAAAGATTTGATTATTTGGCTGGGTAAAACGTGAGACACCTTGCGTCTTTTCTAGCGTTTGCCAGCTTATCATATTTATCAGACTTTGCGCTTGAACCCTGCCATCAAAAATTAAACGATTCAACCAAATTTGGCTTTTTTTCGATACAACAAAGCAATTTCCGACAAATATGTTTATCGGTATTTATCATTGTTATTAGAACCTTTAACCTTATTAAGATTAAATATCTCGCTGTCACTCAAATTAGGTAACGAAACAGCTCTCTATGTCTCTTGGATAATTTTATGAGTGACTAGCTAAAATTTAGCTTTGTAATGGCGGGCTGTTTTTCGCGGAGGCTGTAGACGAAAGGAGAGAGTTGCTTTTGCATAAATACTGATAGGTCTTTTTTCTGTCAACTTTAGCAACTTATGGTATTGTTTGGGCCATCTGCAGCCCTTTCTAACTTAGGCGTTTTTGACGATAAATATTAGTTTATTACGAAGTCGTCATGTTGCTTGGCGCGCCGGCTGCGGGCCATAATTTTAAAGCCACTTCTTATAAAATTTATTGCCGTAAGTAATAAGTTATTCGATAACTGAATTTATTGACGAAAGACAAGTGAAAGTTCATGAGAAACTTTGTGCCGCGCTTATTAAATACGGATGGTTGACAGTTTGGGTTGATAATTTAACTACCGGCAATGATAAATTTAAAAACAAAATAACCAACTAATCTTTAAGTTCTTTTCAAATTGATTGCAACGGTAGTTTTCACCTACGCTTCCATATTATTCCCACGCCCGTTTGACCTGGCGCCCTGAATTCTGTAAACATCAGTAAATGCACGGTATATATTGATTAGTATGAACTCTGAACAGACGACTCTTTTTCGTTTTTTTTGGCTACGAGTTGCAAACTTGAGAAAACTTTAGCTAGCTAGAACCAAAAGCACATATTCACTCCGGCCGGGGAGGGTGGGGGGTACTCGTACTCCCCCAAAATGTAAGCCTTAGGAATGTACGGCCCGCTTCCAACTGAAAACCCTTACCTTTTTATGACCAAAATCTGCGATTTTCCCTACTCTATTTATTACCTAAGTGGGGCAAAAAAAAAAAGGAATTCAAGACTGGGGGCAAAAACCGATGCCCTTTTTATGACCAAAAACGGCGAAAAAATGGCCAAAATCGGTATAACCCTATTTATGACCAAAATGGTTGAAAACCATACCCTTTGGGGCCGCACATACAGGTCTACATAGGAAGTACCCCCGCGCGGGATTCACTCCATTTATTAAATGATTAAATCATGCAAGATCACATGTACATCTATCTTACTAGGATAATGTAATCTGATTCCCGTAATTTCTCTACTATGAGCCTTATTGGCCTTAACGTTTGCAAGCGTTTTAGAGGGAGAAGAGGGAA
>JAOBAT010141452.1:0-11520 GCA_026413305.1 Hydrozoanthus tunicans
GCATTAAACCATGATGAAACTAAAGAATGTTGTTTCGTCCATCAAATTTATCATACTTCTTCTGCTAAATCGCCGATATTTGATAAACTAAAAAGAGTAGAATCGTAACACAAAATACTGACAACGAAAAGTAAAAATCTCCCAAATTTGTTTAACAAAAAGTTTGGGTTCTGCTCTGGCTGGAAGAATTTACTGATACAAATGGGACTGAAAGTGTGAAGTAAACTATTGTTCAAAGTTTATCTCTAACGCAACTCTCATTTTGGCTTTTTCTCCGAGAGAAGAGAACGTGGTCGCAGTCGGCAACAAAAGCTCGTATGCAGGGACCAACACTGTTTGATTTCTAGTACCGAGAACGAAAGGAAACCAAGAAAGCAACAAAAATATTTCATATTTCCTTTTTGTACATAGGTAAGAGTACTGCTAAAGGACTGTAAATGAATACTGATACAATATATTATAGTTCAAAGCAGATAGTACTTAGTAGACTATGCGCTTTGGCCGAGGCACGTTGTTTTTAAAATCTTGCCGATCATGATTTGCGCCACAAAATTAAATTGTTCTTAAATTGTTCTAATTTTTACGTGAGGTTTAAATCGAATAAAATCTAAGCCAAACGAGTAGTGTTGCAATGAAAACAAGAATGCATTGGAAAACTAATTTTTAGGAACCTCTGGGCAAGTATACGTGTACAGGGTATAATTTGAAGCAATGAATGATTTAAGGGGAAAAACTACAAACCTTTTTTTTTCATTTCAATCTTTGATGTTAAGCTAAAAATCCAAGCTCAGTAAAGTAGCTATTGAGCCCCGTCTCAGCTTGTTCTTAATTTGTTCTTCATTTTTGGCCAATTTGAGCTTCGTTGTTCTTATAAAGTTTTTCAAACAAAAATATAGCGAGTAGATGACGAGGTTACTGATTTTTCCCAGAGAAAGACTACAGGAAAATGGAGGTGAAAAAAACAACCACTGATAGGTACATGACCAGCCTGGTTTTTTGGTTATTTACTATTACTGCTGGCTGCACGCGAGAGGGACTTTAAAAACATAACACCACTTAACTCAATAAAGCTATGGCTTGTAAATCTGTCCATTCCATATTGGTTTCTTCATCGGTCCTCAAAATAATTTGTCATTGTACTGACAGAACTAGTTCCGTAAGGTAATAAAAAAAACCGTCAAGAACTTATCTTAAATGAACCTGCCTCTCAGAAAAGAGAAACTGGAAAACACTACGACTGTATAACCAAGCCTTTTGAATGTTTTAAAAATATTTTAAAACGAATGGGGAACCGAGACAAGTTTCGCCTTGTAAGGCGCTTTTGGGCTTATTAATAGGGTCGGTAACATTTATTTGCCTACTAAGCTCTACTGTATCTCATACATAAGTATCACTAACAATTTTTTCGTGGATGAGAGTAAAATATCTAGCTTTATTAATGAACCACGCACAAGAAGGGAATGGGAGAAAAAGATAGGCCGGAGAGAGTGGTTACGAGTCAACTTTCGGATCAGTTATAGCCACCAACTATGTTCAAACTGTCTGCGGACTTGCATTTGCCGAAAAGTCAACAGGCAAGGCCAACAAGCAAGCATGATTTCTTCATCAAGAACTCGATATTTAGTTGTATTCTTTTGATGCTCGTCAAAAAAGAGACCGAATTTGCGGCTTTGATAACAGGTAAAGGTCTTTCGGCCCCAGACAGTTATCAACACCTCACTTCTCCTTAATTAACATAAATAAAATAAAACAACTGGTAATTGAAAAAAGGAGTTGCTCACACAAATAAACTAACGAGGCTGAAAATAACTCTCCCTAACTTATTCCATGGATCGACAACTTCTAACTGGACAATTAACCCAAAATAGTTAACCGGGAAATAGGATTTTTTCGTCCCTTGTACGGCTTCAGTATTTTGCTCCTAAAATTGCCTTGGTTAGATTTCACAAAAACAGTAAGTAATCATCGCTTCATAAGGTTGTACCATAATTTGGGGGCGTTTAAAGTCGCAAGTTCCTGCGGACAAAGACTACGAACTTTAAAACAGAAAAACGGAGAAAAATTTCTCGTTAGTTGAAACAATCTGATTAAAAAAGTTAATTTTGTTTAAGATTTTTCTCCTAAAGTACCACTGGTGTAACCTTCGCTTCGTAACTCTGGCAACCTCATAGGAAGCGTAGAATGAATGCTATTTTTCATGTTAGCGAGCAATTCTATTCTTACATTGATCGATTCTTGCAAATTCAAATGTTCTTGTGGTATTGAGAGGACAGTTTCTATTCTATCGGTGGCTTTTTTGTTCTGTTGTTTGAAACTAAACAAAGGCCTCGACGTCAAGTGTCTTCTCGTTTCATTCCATCTAATGACGGTGACCAACAAAGACCTTTCTCGGGGCTTTTTTATAATTGGCCTCAACGAAGGCTAATTTCAACGTCTTAACTTCAAACCGGATAGATATACAATATTCAATCCAGTCTACTAAAAAATCGACTGTTTTTCTTTGTCGTGTCAGAAAGAAACAAAAGAAACTTGAGAAAATTTTGTTGAATTACAGAAACCTCTTTGGCAGAGATTCTAAACGCTTTAATTTACGATACTTATTTACAAACATGAGGTGAACAAATACACGTCTGAAAAACATGAGTTTAAAATTTTGCCATTTGTGGTAAGAAAGTTTTAACTTTGCGAATGACACATGAAGAAGGACTGAACTAGAAAAATTAGCTTTAATTCATTGGAATACACCAAACAAGTTCTTATGGTCGTAAACACACACCGATAAGAGATTTCCTAAAAACATTTAAATCCTATTTGATGTGAAATCATAACAGTCGTAAAAGGACAGTCGCGGCGTTTACTCTCGACAGCAAACAAAGGATTTATAAAATAAACAACGTATATACTCATTATTTTGTGTATAGACGATCAGTTTTTTCGAAGCGATTATAACAGTTGCAAAAGTTAATAACTTTCTATACATGCGCTAAATTCGAGCAGAACAGGCAAAAACTATTTTTCTGGACAAAAAGCAAAGTGTCGGTACCAAAAGCAAAAATCTACGCGAACAGAAAGAAAAACCAAAGTTGATAATGCTGTTTTAATTAAGCTTTTGTTATTAAAATTGATGATTTCAAGTTTGTTACTGCACGAGATTGGTTTTGCCTGCGGTGGAAATATAAGCTTCGAGCCCGAGTTATATACTTGACACTTCTCTAGCCTTTGAATCAAAAAATATTTACTGTGGTCCAATATAACAGAAAAATGAAGAATTCCATAAGCAACTGTTTTTCTAGAGCCGGAAGAAAACTAGCTTTGGTTAACTGTTTCTACGAATTAAACAAAATGCAAATATATCAAACAAAGATTTTTCTTGTTTCAAAAAGCCCCTAAAACAAGATTCGAACGTCTCAAACAAGAAAAACTGTTACGTGCTCCGTCGAAGATACCAAACTAACAGGAACTTTTAAAGTCATCAGCTTGTCCGAAGAATAATTCAAAGTATACCTTTTCCACTTATTTCTTTCAGTGTCTTTGGCCCGTCCGTTTGGTTGGAATGGTCGGCCCCAACTCGGCCAAATTTCAGTCCCACATCCGCCAGCGTACTATCTGATCTGACTTTTTTACCAGCTGTGTCAGCAGTTTGTTCGTTTTCCTCTTTTTTCACGGGTTTCGAATCACTGTTTCCCATTCTAGGCAGTATCTGTCGTGAGCGATTCTTGTAGCAAAGTTTGAGAAGATAATGAGTCACGACTTGGGCGCAAAAGGGGCTTACCGGACAACGCACGCGCGAATGCTTTTGAAATTGATTTTTTTCTGCATTTCTACAGTGCATTAACTAGTGTCAGGGTAACGGCCATCCAACGACAAAACCCACAGCCTCGGTAAATTTAAATATCAATTATCACTAAGGAACAAAGATCTACTGCTTTGGAACGAAAATAGCATACTGCAACTGTCAGAAAAAAAACCAAATAAATCTAAACAAAATTCGATGCTACCCCAAATAGCTTCGAGGTTTTTCTTTTAAATGAAGACCATTGGTTAGAGACCTGTAACTTCTCGAACATCGAGCGCCTACCAGTACGTGCTGCTCGCGCATCTGGAGTGCATAAAAGTGATTTAAGCTCCGCCCCCCGAATTAGTGCTAAATTCTCCCGCTAAACCGCTTTCTTAGCCAAGGAGTATAAAACTACTCCATGGAAACACTTAGACAAAATGCAGCACGAAAGACCCCCCCACGTTTGTTTCTTGTCGGAATCTTCTGTGGACCAACAGAAACAAACAAACCAGTTTCAAAATGCTTTACAGGCTATCTTTCTGGCATTTTCCTCTTTAATTCAGTCTAATTAGCATTGCCAAAGATACTTTGATGAAGATGAAAAAATGTCCCATCTTTGCACAATAACTGTTTTTTAAAGTTTAAAGAAGAGCTATACGAATACTGGCCTTCGATAAACCGCATTTCTGCCCGAAATACGCCAGACGGTGCGTTCACTCGGTTCTCGATTCCAACTGGATCCTATACATTTCTTTTTACCAGTTAAGGAAATTAAGATATGTTATATCAATTTCCATTTTATCATTAAAATGACCTAGTTTGTATGAATAATGTAAAGACAATTTAGACGTGCAAAAGCTGGGCTGAACGGCTTAAAACTAATCCCTATAAAAATGAATGATGCTAAAAATATCTCCCCGGGGTTGAAAGGGTAGGGATGACAATCGGAAAAGTCCCAAAAACACTCTAAAAAGACCAAGGCATAAAAACTTCCACCCTAAAAATACCACTAGGTCTAAAAAATTTCCCTAAAATTACCAATTGTGAATTGTCACTTTTGCCTGAAAAGCTAGCGGGTCGGCGCTGAGTCCCCCGTGTTACGCTGAACAGTACTGAAATAAAGGGCGCGCGCGTAATACGAAGTTCGCCAAAGGACTTTCGTCATAACTTAGAACTTGTTCAGTACGCACGTTTGCTAAAACAAAGGCCTGCAGTCAGTCTAACAGCTTGTCGCTTTTCAATCCTAGGAATATCGAGCTCTTGGTTTAACACAGGATTTCTTTTAATAACCCCTAAAATACGGGACTGACAATTTTAACCCTAAAAAATATGGCGATTATACCTTCGACCCCAATTTAGGGAGAACCTCCCCCCGCCTTCTCCGGGGAGGGGGGGTTTACATTAGTGAACAAGGTAGAAAATATCCGAATGACAAGCATAGTCATGCAGGTAAAAGCCACTCTGTTTTGCGAATTGGTGCGTTCCGGTGTTGTTGAAGTGTTGTTAGTGGAAAGGTTTTCTTTGTCAAAAGTATTTTTAACAAGAGGAATTTAACATCCACATATAAATGAAACTAACACACTCCGACAAGCGTTAACAAGAGAAGAAAAAAGACCCAAAGCACATGCAAACTCACTAACTGCATTGTTTCCACGCCCGAATGTTGTCAACGAGGCGTAATGTACAAGGGCACTTGTCACAATTTCTTAGCCGAAGTACGATGCGTCAACTGCATGAAAGAATCAGTGAACGTGTTTCCTGTAGAAACTCGTCTATGTATATAAACAAACTCATCTACTACAATAAAAAGTCTCCAAATAGACTTCATTGACCGCGAAAGATACCAGATCAACACTAGACTACTAGACGCATTTCACATAAAACTGTGAAACCATCGATAAATTATAGAAAATTAAAGCTGAGGAATGAAAAACTTTTGTTTTAACATTTTAGAATATTATTGTTTCATTTTTATTCAAACATTCCAGCGCTGCAGCATGCTTATCCTCGAATAAACATATTTACATATTCAAATACTCTTCTCATTTCATTTCACTAAGATTACGCAATAGACGGCTAAAGTTCAATGGCTTTTTAAACGGTTTTAATAATCTACATTAGAAACGGTCTCACTCGGGCCAGCCTTTACCTTTCCTTTAAATTTATAAAGAAGAGTTTTCGTAATAACAATAAGTGATGTTTTTTGACGAAAAAGTAAGGACAAGTTAGACCCTTTTCAAATGCTATATTAAGCTGGGTCGACTGGAAACAAGTTGGGTAAAGTGTCTTGCTCAAGGGCACAACACAGTGGTCTGACTGGGACATGCTATTTGTCTGCCACTGTGCTGCTGCCAGTCAAAAGTCCCTGTTTATGTGTTTTACCCCTCCAGTGCCAGTCAGTTATCAACATCTAACTTTTCCTTACATAACACACACAAAATAAGGCATTTTGACTATGCATATTTTAGCCTTTGTTATCCAAGCAACCAGCATTCCTTCAGTTGTGCAAGGGCTTTACTTAAGACAACAATCTATGTGTTCTACAATTATGATGCATATCCATCAGTTCAGCCTTACCTAAATCACTGACTTGAACTGCTGCATCAACCATCAAGGGCTCTTGTTCATAGACCTTCAGAAAGAAATTAAAAAAGGTTTATTTTGGCAAGTTGTGCACACTAGCTGCTACTATTTCCTTAGTAGTTCAGCTACTATAAATTATTATAGTGGGTTTGTTGCACGCATTGTTCCCTACTATCTCTGGTTGGGTATCTACTATACACTGGAGGACATGTTGTGCACATCAGTCCAGGGCCCGATTCCTCAAACCCTGATTAACTTAAGGTAATTCCCTAGTTTTGCATTGCGCATCTTTACTGCGCATATTAGAAATTTTAAAATGTTTACACATTTTTGTCATATTCTAGTGAAAGACATATCAGAAAAAATAATGCAAAAAAAGTAGTTTTCTTCATAATATATGGGGCTTTTTGTTGATCTTGTTCTGGTCTCCCCTCGGAAATGGGGTAAAAAAGCACACGTTTTGCCAGTTTTCCTAGAGTTTCTCTTAAACAAGCATAGCTACCCCACAATTTTTTTCATCAATCAGTCAAATTTCAACAGGATTCTCTGAAGGGAAAAATAGGAAAAATCTGAGTGTTGCAAGTGTGGAAAATCATAAAAAAACATAGACAAGAATACACTGTTTTTTGAGGTATTGGAAAACTAAGTAACAACAAAAGCACACAAAAATGCCTCCTTACCAAAAATGTTTTTGCTGAAAATCACAAGAAAATCATTCTCCTAATCCAAAGAACTCTTAACATTATCTTCCTTTATTTCCCTTATGCTCCTTGATGTTATCTTGGTTGGCCAAATAAGAAATTTATAGTTTTAATTTCAAGCTTACAACAACAGAGAAATAGCCCTGGAGAGTTTATTTGTATCCATCATATCTCAAAAGTTAACACGGGCACACCCCTTTTTTATTCCATTTTTGCAGTTTACATATAAAGATTGACAAATGAGGAAAGTTTGACAAAAATTTGGGTGCGGGTTCTATTTCAATGGAATGACCTTAACCCAGGGTTAACTCCAAAAAAAAGTTAAGTGGTGTATTTACATAGCACCCTTTCCATGTACAGCAGACCAGGAACATATTTACATCAAAGTGGTCCATATAAATGCAGGAACTCACTTTACCGAGCCCGGAGGGATGGAAAGCTGAGTACTCTTTAGTGGGAAAGGTCACCCAATAAGGGGATCAAACCAGGACCTTCAGGATTGGGAGGCAGAGATCTCACTGCGCCTACCCCTCTGCTATGACTCTTAACAAAACATATTAGTTGTCATGGTAATTAACCCTGGATTGACACTAATCAGGTTTTGAGGAACCAGGCCCAGCCTATTGTTTCCCTTGTGAGGTATCTACTACACATACTATAAGCCCAGAGGGTATGTTGTGTACACCAGTTCGTTTGATCTATTCCTATTTTTTCTATACCAAATGACCCATTTTGTATGTGTTATGTAGGGAGAAGTTAGATTACAATAAACTGGGTTTGAGCAGGTCAATTGGTCTTTTTAATACAAAGAGTGTACAGCGACCAAAAGTGATCTACAATATTGGAGTTGATGAGCTGATTGCCACATTAGACTCACATCAGTTTGAGCAAAGAAGTCTGAGAATGCTATGCTCAATTTCATGAGCTCAATCTGCTAAGCAATTTTACAACCCATGCACTGGAAAGTATTCTTGGATCTGATAAAATTATGTTGATAGGGAAATTAAAATGTAAAGTGAGAATGAAAAAGAAAAACTTTAACTAATTAATCACTACGAATCATAATCACTACTTGTAGTTGGACTCGTTAGTTGTGCTAGGGATTCATTATCTAATGGGCCAACGAATCCTTTCATACATTTTTTTTAACAACTTTATTGGGCTACTTACAAGGTTAGCCCAAATGGGAAGGCACGTACGGGAGCAAGTCCCATGCTAGGTGCCCCCCTTGGAGACAGAAGAAGAAGTAGAAGACAGACCACAACACCGGGATCACCCTACTCTTTTTGGACAAGTGCTGTGGGTTCTTTTAAGTCCCCCGAGAGGAGATTGAGAGAGAGAGAGAGAGAGACTGGGCCTATGGTTTAACATCCTTATCCAAGAAAACTTGAAGGTCTAACCGTTTGCAGATGTTAGGGCAAAGGCAGCACCTTCTCCTCATTTGTTTTAAGACCCTGAGTGCAGGTCCAGCACCGGGAACTGAACCCGGGCCTCCCGCACAAAAGACTGGCACCTTACCAACTAGGCTAACCTGGCGGCGGTAAATAGAACTGGGGTATATTGAACTGAAACTATAAAATAAATGCATCAGTTGAAGTAGCCTCTAATTTAAACAATTCTAATTGCAATCAGTTTAGTAATCTTTAGTTATCTGATCAATTCCATTTTTTACAGAATGTCTAATTCTGTTTATAAGTGCCCCAATTGTAGTTATGTACAGTCAAAGTGGGCTGTAGGTTAAAATATACTGTGAAAATATTGTACAAAGAAAAGCAGAAACCATGGGAAAGATCTAACACTGATCTAAAACTACTTACATATAATTAATAAATTAGTCTTAGAATTAAGTGACAAAAAATCAAATGAAAGGTTTAAAAAGTAATTTACCACTGATGAAGAATAAGCAGTTTTTCGGTGTGTTGGAGTAGAAGTGCTCTGAATGAGACTAGAGTTGTGACAGCGTCCACGACCTTTCATCTTTTGCCGAAATGCAATCATCTTCCTGGAACAACTGACGCTGTAGCGCCGTGCGCAGGATGTTGAACAAAACCTCCTTGGCCCCCGATACTGGTGAATCTCTGTCACTCTGCCGCACTGTTCACAGTGCCCTACAGTTGGCTCGTCAGTGAAAACATCATTAAAGTTCTCCTCATTACTTGAGTGGCTGTCTGTTAAGGAAGAAAATCAAAAGCAGGGAGACACTTACTAGGGAATTATTGGGGATAATCAGCTGGTCCAAGTCTTTGTCCATATCACAGAACAAGTTACATATTTTTGTACAAAAGCCATAAATTATAACTAATGCCAAACCAATTGTTTTCATCAATTTTATAGTTTGAATTTGCCACGCACTGCTATTTTTAATCATGATGTAATGTTGTGTCAGTGCCAGACCCTCCCCCCCCCCTCTTGTTCATTGCTTTTGTATTCATCCCAAGTGGAGACTGGAACTGCAACCACATTATGTCACAAATCAAAATGGCAGCGTCCGGGAAACTCAAACAAAAAAACTGACCAAATTAAGTAGCTTGGAATTTTTTATATGCGCAGAATTATCAAACCTGAAGCAGCTGATATGGGCACAGACTTAACAAAAGTTTTATTTGAGAACATTAATATTACATAGTGGAGGATTCCTTTAACCCTTTCAGTCCCAAATGATGTATTTCTAAATTCTCCCTACTAGAACCCATATTTTTCCTGTTACCAGTTTAGGAGAATTTTGACTTTCATCCTCGGTAGTTTGCTATGCTTGGTCAATTTCTATTTTCTCATTACTAAACGCCTTATATTATATGAGTTATGTAAGGAGAAGTTAGACGTTGATAAACTGGTTGGGACTGAAAGGGTTAAAGTGCATATGAAGTGAAAAATTTTATTACTTCAATGGATAGACCTTGCTAAATGAGGAACAGCGGTGAAAAAATTTTGCCAAAATCAATCCTGGTTCTCGAGATATCAACATTTAAAAATTGCATCTGATGATGCCACAAGTGATTCCAACAAATTTGCTAATTTTCTAAAATCTGCTGCCAATCCGTAAAATTTGGGTGGGTTTGAGCCAGACTTGGAGTGATGATCCATCTGCCTTGGATACATCAATAATCCAACTTTAGCTAAAATACACCAAAGTATTATGGATTGAAAAAATGCAAATTTGTCGGAACCACTCATGACATCATCAGATGAAAATTTTAAACGTTAATATCTAAAGAACCAGGAAAGATTTTAGCAAATTTTTTCACTGCTGTTCCTCATTTAGCAAGGTCTATCCATTGTTCGAAGTAATCAAAATTTTTCACTTCATATGCACTTTAAACAAAATTTGGGAATATTAAATTTTTGGACAACAAAAAGGTAAGAAAATTTAATCATCCAAAAAATTTAACTCAGAACTGAACACTAATATATCCAAAAGTTGTGAAATCTGCTTAATTAATGACTTAGTATATATCACAAGACATATTGAGGCCTACAAAGACAGACCAAAGACAGATTCCTGGAAGTTGACATGTTTATCTTATCATTTGAATCAAACTGATTCACTACTCTGGTTAAGTAATAATATCATTAAAATCTTTATTCTCCATAGCAAAGATTACCATTCAAGTAAATTAGCAACCCCAATACATCCCCTTGGCAACACTTCTTTGTGTGAGTAAAAGATTATAAAAACAGAACCAAGTTTGCTCAATTCTAGGATTTTGAAAAGAAAATAATTCTTTGGCTGTTGTAACTTATTTGAACAAAATTAGTTGATTTAGAAACAGTCAAAAACCTTTTGAGGGTAAGTGTTTCTAAGACTAAGTTTACTTAACTATCATACTACTGACATACACCCCTTAACAACTGCCACAGATTGTTGCAAGTTAAATTGTTAGTTAATTAATATATGATAAATAAAGTGAAATTCACAAACCATCAAACATGTCTATATCCACCACCATGCCATTCAGATCATCCATTCCTCCATTCTGAATGACTTCTGGTTCATCATCTCCTGACTAAAGTTGATGAATGAATAGTATTACTTCTTTTTACTTAAAAAGCTTAAACCAGAATTGAATAGACAACAGACATAGGGCATTTACAAATATGTTACCATACAAGGCTTGAAATACCTACTGGTAAATCAAAACAATCACACATGATAAGTATGCTTCCATCTATCAAAGCAGTGAAAACAAATGATTTCTAAGCCAAAATGAAAATAGGAAGGAAAACCCTAAAGTGGGTACGAAACATCTTGACTGGGTACAAAATGTCCAACAGTTGGGTACAAAACGTCTTGGTATGAAACGTCTGGATACCTATAACAATCATATCATACTTATTTCAACACCATCAGTCCAGACAGAAGTTTTAGCAAACAAGGTACTAAGCTTCATTATACATGGACACTGGATTGATTTGTGTTAAACACAGTTTGAACATTGCCTTCTGTTTCCTTCTACCAAC
>JAOBAT010141463.1:0-11520 GCA_026413305.1 Hydrozoanthus tunicans
TAAATAGTCGTGCAATTCAGCCTTAGAAGGCTGCAATATGACTTATGAATAAAACTATCTATCTATCTATCTATCTAGTTTGTGGCCAAACTCACAAAATTTTAACCACGTTTGGCAACAGTTAATGTTGCTAGAGCAACCCTTTGCAAAACCTAATTAATTAATATGTAACACATATTAGTCTTCAAGATTGAATTATATGCAAACAAGCAGGTACATGTAAAATTGTATAGTTTTTTGTGGGAGAAATGTTCTAAAGAAGTTAAAAGAAAAAGTCATGGGCTAAAAACTTTCATTAGGCAAGTTGAAAACTTTCACTCACATCTAAAGAAGTGATGTAAAATCCTAAATTTTTTACAGTATTATACTGTATTGAAACTTTTTCAGTATAATGTCGTATACAAAATTATGGTCTAATTAGCGTCGTTGTAACCTCTGTTCCTGCTGGTTCATATGTACAATGCGAATTTTTGTGGCATTTTTCTTAAAGTTCACAGTTATACAATTTCTCCAGCTATATTAATCACACATTTTTTTAGTATAAAAGTAAAGACATCTGGCACAATTCCTTGATGAAGACTCTTTTCACTATAACTAAAAAACAAACATTGGCATAAATTGGCAATCTGCCGGCAAAAACGCATCAACAGACAGTATTCTGCCGAAACTTTGTTTTTCTAGAAAATTATCTGTGTTACAATAACTTTTGAGTTTTTGCTGGAATAAGATAAAATCTCCACATACAATAATAATTCGCCAATCAGCAACGAATGCAAGCGGTTGGTTGAGTAACCAGATGGAAGGTATGTTGTGAGCTTTATCTATAAGGCAAAGGTCATAAACTGGTCACTCGCAAAGTGATATATCTAACAAACGCTATTTTCAAAAATTTCAGACGAGTGTCAAAAGTTTCGAAATTTCCGAAAAAAAGAATTCATTTCTGTTTGATGTAAAAAACAACTTACCAACACATGTTTGTTAGCATGACAGGGTGAATCTTAAAAGCAAAAGTGCATAAAGAAATTCGTGATAAAAGCCACCTAGAAACCATAACACACTCCGCAAAGTTTCATTAATTGGGCTTCATTAAATCATCAAAAACCTTTGCCGAAAAAATGGAACTCTTTGGGAAAAATCCTTCCAAAGAGAAACGGCCAAAAATTTCAGAGTTCTAACCATTAACAAGCCATTAAAATTTAATTGTGGAGCAACGATCAGTAAATGTTGACATGATGTTCTGTCGAACGAGGCAAGCAATTATCGGAAATAAAACTGACTACTGCAAGCAATAAAACTAGTAATCTCTGTACTGAGCCAATGCGTTCGTCCCCCATTGAGTTTCACCAATCTAAAGCATCAAATCGCAACATCAATTGTGCAAGAAATATAAAGAAAAACCACGTTTTCTGTTACTCACTGATCTTCTTCAGGGGATTTTTCGGCGCCAAAACAGGGTTGTTCGTTTGCGCCATAAGTCGCACTGTTCACGAGGTCATCCACTGCTGGTTCTTGTTTCTGTCTACAAAAAAGTTGCGAGTAATAATATTATGACAGGCAACTACACTTGAATGAACATGTAATTATTAACATCGTAGTTCTCGAGCAAAATATATGCACACATACCTAAGTACTCGCTCGATCTGAAGTTCGAATGGAGGAAGTTCGCTTTCGTTTGCCGGCGTTAAAAAGTCGGCCGTTGTACACCTCTTAACCGCGTCCATCACCAAATCCACAGACACTTTTTAACACAGAATATTTCTTAGTGTTTCTGGAGGAACAGAAGTTAAAGCTGACGACGTGACTGAAAAGCTAGCCCGAACTGAGACGGCAAAACAGCTGTTTGCATACAACGCACATTTTGGCCACTTCCTTCGCTGTGTCATGTCAACTTGGCGACCTCAAAGGGCATTTACGCATCGCTGAACTGTTCTGCCATTTCACAACTTTACATCGTTCCTCTCACCACGGAAAAATGTCCTAGGGAAAAAATCCTCCACTTGTACGGCAGCCTAAGCGGATTTTGTGTTTCTCTTCCGTAATATGGTGATTATATAGCCAGATAACCAGCAAAACAAATTAACGGGCATCCGAGAGTGCTATCAGACGAAACATAACAATCTGTTAAAAAGGTTTAACTGTTAATAACACACGGTAACACACTCTCCCAGTTAGAAATCTTTAGCTGTAGGAACTCCGCTTGTAAATAACAAACTGCGAATTTGTACTTTTGCCACAAAAAAATAAACAATATTTTCAATTTTCCTTCCCATTATAAAGCCTGGAGTTGAAGCAGTTTCGTTCATACCCGGATGAACAAATTCTCCATTATTTTTCCCGCGTTCTGATTGGTCACCCGCTGGTCATTCGAGAAAGATTAGCCTTTGTAATATTTTTCCTCTCAAACTATAATCAGCGTGTTTCGAAGCATTCGATACCAAATAACTTGAAAACTGTCCATTTTTTATTAGTTTTGTTTATTAAAGAACGTTTTGATTCAAAATATAGACATCTTTCAGTTCTCTCAACAAGTTCGACTTAGTTTTGCAAAAATCAACATTTCTAACTCCAAGGGAACTTCTTTCACAGGCTATGGGCAAGAAAAAGAAACAGTTATTCAAGCTCAAATGTTTTGTTTGGTTTCTTGAAGTTTCATGAGTCTCATTTGAAAGTGTCGAAAGATCTTTAATATTCCATATCGCAGCGTCACCAACTACATCGGAAACTCTTTGAAAACCAATATATCATGTAATATTGTCTTGCTGCTCATATGCAAAGATCTTGAACTACTCAAGTTTGGTTAAAAATGGTAATTTTTTTTCTTTAAAAATAAACCACAAGTGTGGGTAATAATCAGATTACTAGCTTTCTTTCAACTTTGTAAAAAAAGAAAAGTTGTCAACAATAGAAATAGAAAGTGAATTTGAGGTGAAAAATATCAACGAATGTTAACAATATAGCCCAGTAGCTACTGACGTATACAGACGACAGTCCTAGGGTTGCACGCGATCGTAACGTGAGCTTATTTATTCTTCAAAGACTTGTCAATCAAAATTATTATTCAAAAACTGTTCACAAATATGAGATCGTAATAGCATAAAATGAATAAAAGTTGTATATGAAAGCTTTGTAAGAACTTCTCGACAGTTGTTTGTAGTTTAAACAGGAAACATATGCGACGATTGACGGTTTGCATGCTATAGACTGCGAGCTGACTGCACGACGAGAATTGAAGTCAGATAATTCTACGATTGGTTATCTTTAATAAATTAATTTAGTTTCATTGAAGGCAAACAAAGCAAAAACGGGAGACAGATAAACAACTGAAATACGCAGATAAAGAAACAGAAATTGACAGAAAGGGGAAAAGGGAACGGGAATCTTATATTGGATAACCCTCAGCTGATATGTAATTCATACTCAATCATTAACTGTAATCATGATAAAATTATGGCCACAATCTTCATTACAAGACTACTATTTTTATTTACTTTATTTATGTTTCGTACACAATCAATATTACTGTTTTAGATCATTACTTTTTGTAATAATGAAAATAATGATAAAAAGAATTATAATAACCATAATGACAATTATAATAATGACAATAATGATAATCACAATGCAGATCATAATAAAGATGACAGTAGTAATAACTTTTATTATCAATTTAACTTCATATCACTACTGTTGTTGTTCTTAGTTTATTGATAGTTATTATCTACAGCACTAGCATTTGCTGTGCATGGCTATTTCCAAGGGAGCTACCTTTATTACTTAACACCTTTAATTTTTATAAGAATATACAAGTTTTATAAGTATGTTCAGGCTAAAATTGGCCAAATTTAAGAATATTTTAAGAACGTTAACAATGCTGAGTTATAGATTTTGTGAAGAATACAATTTTGCATGTTTGAAAATAATTACTCTGCTGATCACATGTAAACAATTAAGCTCTAATCCCAAATGGCAAAGCAAAAAAATAAATAAATAAATAAGAAAACAGAGTCAGCCATGTTAGCATACTGTATTGAGGGGTATTGTTTCAGGCCTGACGGCGGACGCACGTCCGGTTGTTTGACATCTATCGTCTGGCCGGTAGTTTGCACACGAAATAATTATTTTTTAAGTGTGAAGATTGTCGACTGTACTGTGCAGAATAAGACTTCCTTACGATATCTAGAGAGCAGCTCTCTAGAAATATGGGTTCATAAGTACACTCTTTTTGGAGTTCGTTTTGGAATCAACTAAAAAAAAACCGAACTGCAAACTAATATATGATCTTTTTGATCGCCAAAGTAGTCAAATATTTCATTTTTTGAGCACTTTTTGGCTCTTCTAGAGATCTTTCTGATTAAACCAAATCTTGCAATCAGGAACGCAGATTACTACATTTTAGTGAATCCAGTTTTAAAAATTTCACGGAGGAGCAAGCCCTGGATTCACCTAGAGGTTTGTGTTGACCGCCTGCTGAACCCTGAGGGAGGAGGGGGGGGGGTACTTCGGGGTCAAAAGGGTAGGGATGACCGTCGCAAAAATCCCAAAAATACCCTAAAAAATACCAAGGGATAAAAAATTTCCCCCTAAAAAACATCTCTCCGTTTTAAAACTACCCTTAAAAACACTAATTTTTCCTTCATAGCTAGCGGATCGACGAAAAAGTTCCTCATGATACATTCGTCTAAGGACTTTTTCTTAACTCAGTCAGTATGCACGTTTGCTAAAAAACGGGACTGCAAGCAGAGTAATAGCTTGAGGTTTTTCAACCCTAAAAAATACCAGACTCTTGGTTTACCACAGGATTTCATTTAACAACCCCTAAAAAATACCGGACTAACAATTTTAACCCTCGAATCGTAGATTTTGTACACTAAATATTGATAAAAGGAGCAGGCTATTTTGACATTTTCTCCTAGATTACTTTTTTCATTCAGTATATTCAGTGCGGTCTAACCTTTACGAGTTTTGAAGGCCATTCCTTGATTTAATGAGGCTTATTGATAATAGACGAAGGGATTTCAAACCATTATCAAGGTTTAATGAAAACTGAAGTTGCGAAAAGCCATACTCTAATAATTACTTGATGCTCGTTTAATTCTACTGTGCTCTACTTAGTTTTCGACGTAAGCCGCCGGTTTAACGCGTGTTTAAATTCGTGATCAAATATTTTCCTGTTACTATATCATCACCGTTAATTGCAACATCATTTTTTCTAATGTTCCTTACGAAACTGCCTGTTTATAGTTTCATGACACATGTTTACAAGTCATATGCGAAATTAACGCCACACTTACGCGTACGTGAGTTCCATGAATCAGCTGCAGTAGAGTTGACGACGTCATAGGCCGTAAGATGTATTTTAGGGCATTTCGAAAAGAGGTAACGAAACGATATCTGACTAGATAGCCCAACAGACTGTAATGAAAACTATTGGTTTACTTAGCTTTCAAATTCTAGAACCAACACAACAAAATATATATTGGAAGGGATATTGCTTTTTAACGTTTTTTGAAGTGTCTTATTCTTAACTCCCGAGATTGTTATGCAAGTCACGTCCTTATTAAGCGAGCCAGATGTTTGCATAAATTCAAAGCAATGTTGCTTGTGTTTTATTACGGAAACTTATATAACAAAGTCCAGTCCGATTGTAAATATTGAGATGTTGTTACAAAAGAGCCGACGAATACTTTTGCTGTTTGCGTAATCATTGTCAATATGCAAAAATGTGTGTTTTAGTGACAAATATATTGTGCAAGTTTTCCGAAAAACTGATGTACTTTGGTTTTACGCGTGTTAGCTGCGATTGAGCCGGTTTTCGAAAATCGCGAAACTTTCACTTTCTGCATGAGATATAGATTTTGTGTTTAATGATGGACTCTTATTATATTAGCTGGGTTGTTGACTGAATTTTCTGGTCGAGTCAGTCTTTCACACAAAAGGAAAACATGTGACATTCCTGAAAGTTTGAGAACGCGCGACTGATATCAACAGCTGTGCAGTCAGGTGTCAACATCTTCTATCAGTAACGAAGAATTGGTTCATTAGACTGTTAAGCTCTATTCAGCAATTTCCCTCTAGAGACTTAACTTATATATGTTTTTGCGGAAGTTATCAAAATGGAAGTTAACCCTTGGGAAGATCTAAGATCACCTTTTTGCTAACTAACGCCCTGTTCTATTATCCTTTGACAGAGTGGACCTAGAACGTCACAAGTTTTTCCTGTAAATTAAGATCATTTTTCATTATCCTTCGGAAGACCGCATGACATTAGAATGAGCCGAGAATAACCTTATTAGGCCTTATGCAAAATTACATCAAACACCACCAAGCCTCGCTTTCGAATCACGAAAGTGTGGATATTTCATAAAAAAAAAATCAAATGCCAAAACCCGTGGGGGGGGGGGGGTACCTCGGGATCAAAAAGGGTAGGGATGACCGTCGGAAAAGTCCCAAAAATACCCTTTAAAATTACCAAGAGATAAAAAATTCTCCCCTAAAAAATACCTCTCGGTTTTAAACTATCCTAAAAATACCAATTTTCCCTTGACAGCAAGCGGATTGGCGCAAAGTTCCTCGTGATATGCAATGAATAAAGGCGCGCGCGTATTAGAACATTCGTCGAAGGACTTTTTTCTTAACATCTTATCAGTATGCAAGTTTGCTAAAACACGGGACTGCAAGCAGTCCAATAGCTTGGGGTTTTTTTTACCCTAAAAAATACCAGACTCTTGGTTTACCACAGAATTTCTTTTAACAACCCGTAAAAAATACCGGACCGACAATTTTAACCCCTAAAAAAATACGACAGTCATACCTACCACCCAAATATAGAGAGTACCCCCCCACCCCTCTGGTGTCAAAGCGCCCACAAATGAAAAGAATTCTTTCGTGAACACGGTTTGCACAAGCAAAATGCTCGCACCTATTTCTTGAATACGAGGCTTGGGGTTGAAGCTGACTAGTTTGACGTCAACATGCATAAGGCCTATTAGAACGACACTTCCCTGCTTTTAAGACCCTTTTTTGTTATCTTTTGACAGACTGGCCTTAGAACATTGCCTTTACGGATAAACAAACTAAGAATCCTAAGGTTTTACCATCCTAATTTGTGACTCACCTAAGAATATAGCTTTCCTTAGTTAAGCTAAGATCGCTTTGGTTTTGCTATCCTTATTAAGACCCCTGGGGTTTTACCATCCTTTAAGACACTGGCCTGTACTGTATTAGAACGTTCCTGTACATGTAAAATAAGATCCAGTTTTGTCTTCCCTTAGGAGACTAGTCTTAATACATCCTATAGGGATTTATCATCCAGCTTTGGTGGATTGGCCTTAAAACGTCATCTTCCCGCTGAGTTTTAAAAGCTAAGACCCTTAGGGTTTTATGACTCACTGGCCTTGACTTTTTGACCACACCATCATATGGTATCATCATGACGTCATTCAAACGATATTGACATTATTATTGTTATTATTATTTTGGTACGAACGTAACCCAGGAGGCCCTAAGGCTAACAACTCTGTACATAACTAATATCTAACATATAATAAATAAACTAAAATTGATAATTAAAAGTGTTTCAGTTCACCCCTCCACTGACCTCAAAACATCACTTTCTGTGTGCAGACAACGTTCTGTACATAATATAGGTTCTTATATGTAGTAAAAGACAAGACTAAAATTGCTAAAAATGTCTCTGTTTATACTTCAATGATATAATTAACAATTATCCCCCAAAGTGGAGGTGACTAGTGGACATATTAAATAGTTATCGCTAGGCACGGACACTGAGTGGGATAATTGTTTTAATATTTGACTAGCAGGTGAATAGCACTTTTGAAAATGATTAATTTCAATTAAAAAATTTAGGAAACTTCACGAATTAAGACGAGACGGCTGTCTGCTATCTCGTTTCTCGAGGCACTTGTTCAGTTCAGTTGGAGTCATTCCCTTTGATAGCTGTTACTAACTCACTTTGCTGCTCAAACCATGCTGCAAAATGTATTTTCTTTGTTGAAATTTTCATTTTTCTTCATGCTTACATGGCCAGGAAAGTTTGTAAACAAACTTTAAATGTCGATAGTTTTTCTCAGCATTTGGCTGATAAACAATGCAAAAGGGTGTGAACGATGAAAACTTACCATTAAACGCTTTCCTTATGTTTAAAGGGGTTCCTTCGTCGTTTATTTTAAGAATTTTTTCATCCGAAACTGAAGCAAAACGGGGAGTCTTTTTTTCACGGTTGAGTGACCAAGGTGAATAGCGATGGAGGTTCGGTGCCTTGATGAACCAATGAGAGCACGCGATATTCACGTGCTAATTTAACACTAATATCTAATATTTAGTAAATAAACTAAAATTGTATCCTCAAGACAATTGTTATTGTTATTGTTATTATTAGCATTATTATTATTATTACTATTATCAGTATTATTCATGGCGTTATTCCAACGACATTATTTTTATTATTAGGAAAGCAATCGAACAGCAGCTTTCAACAGCCCCCAAGGTTTCGCTGCTCTTCTTGCTTTACGTTTTTCTGCGAAATCTAGTCCAATTGTAAAAGCAAGATCTAAAAAGCGTTTCCTCATACAATTAGGGAAAAAAGGAAAATCACTGTTTGTAACTCCAAACTCGGTTATGATTTGTTCATTGCTTATGAAAAAAATGCATTGCATTTAAACAATTACGTCGTTTCGTGACCAATGAGCGTGGACCAAAAACCAACCAAAAACCTGGGTGTTATTCCACCTTTGAACTTCAAAATCAATTTAGAGAAGACACGGGATAATGTTGCTTTTTCGTGCAAATAGTTGGTAAGTAAAAAGTGGTCTATCGTCGACTAAGGGGGTGGGGGTGCGGGGGGATACGAGCGCATCCATAGCACCACCCCTCTCTACAGGCTTCACAAGCCAAGCTTTGTACACTGGTCTTAAAAATCGATAAACATTAAATAACAGTTTCAGGGTTCTCTTATTAAGCGTTAAAGCGTGACTCAAAACTGTGTCCGGCTGTGCCAAAAACATTTAGCTTTTCACGTAGAAATCGTGTTTCCAAAGGCTTTTCTTAAATTCTATTTTTGCTTGCTAGCATTAAACTATGTCGACAGCAAATACGATGAACTTTTTCTTTCTAAATGTGTTTGTTACAATAGTTTCGCAAACAAAACTGAATCGAAAACCAAGTTTAAAAAGCCTATTTTCTGCTTTTGTGAATCTTTTTCTGTACTGGTTCAGTCATTTAAAAAAAATCGTTTAACTCTAGAATACACAGTGCAATAATCTTAGCAAGTAATGGCAAGCTTTCAACTCCTTCGCGGAGCCTTGTTCACGCAAAGTGAGAATTATCGTTAGCGGTCACGGTCACGGGAATTTACATCCGTGTTCACAGGCCTGATTTGAACAAGGACTATTTTCTGTTTAATTTGTAACTGTGCTACCATTTAACTTCAGGAACATTATTAAATGACAGAAAACTAAAAAACAATTAACTTTTTTGATACAGGCTTATACGCTAAGCGCTAAGCTTTTATCGTTAAGTGTGCCTATATGCTTCGCTACAGTTGTTATATAATCATTGTAATTGCAATTACTGTAATTATTTACCAATCCAAACCTTAATGAAAGATTCCTATAGAGACCTACCTTGGGTAAAAGTGCTGCAGCCAATTGATGTCCCATTCGGAGAAACGGCGACGCCGATTCATGGAAAAACCACTTAAAATTATGGTTGGACAGAGTGGACAGTTTTTAAAAACTCTTTAGCTTTCCGAATATTGTGAACTCGCTGGTAGAAACATTATAACGACAACGTTCTTTGTAGTTTCATACATTTATCTTCACAAACATAACCTGACTCTGTTGGATTATTCAAACTGAAGAAACGAGAAAAGCTTGTGTTTGAAGAAAGCCAGTGTGCATGGCCGCATGAACTAACAACAAAGGTGCAATTTGTTGGTAATTGCATTAGTATCTTTAGCACCACTTATCTTGGTTTCCGTTGAACACAACGGCTAATATCGTGGTAAACAAAAGCTTTCTTAGTTTCCAAATTCATCCGCTTGCACTAATAAAGAACAGCTAATGGAAAAAAGAACCTTCTACGCTGTACTTTAATATATTGTGACAGTACAAGCAGCCATACTGGCGACCCTTATACGGGATTTTCTTGTACCCTCAAGAGAAGTGTTGCCACGTGTTCATTTATTTTGTCCGGTTTCCATTATTCTAATAATTCACTAGCTTTCTCGACGATTTGAAATTTTAACTTAGCTTCCAGTAAGTTGAGAGAGTTCTTAATGCTAAGGAAAGAACTAAGGTGTAAATGCTTCAAATCGAATGTCCTCCATTGGGGCCTTGCATGTTGTTCATTCGTAAACAGGAAGGCTTGTAAGTGCGTGCACACGTAGAGTTGTATCGCCACAAGTTCTGTTGCCGTTCTCAAACCACATTACGGTCACGTGCGCTCGTATTTCGTAGTGGGTAAGTACACACAAGGCACGCTTTGTGGCGGTTCTTATCATACCTCTCAGTCCCTGATTTCAAATTACAAAACCGAATCGCCCAAAACACAGATGGAATGAAGGAGAACCAGCGTGAATATTTTTAAACTTTTTGGACAAGCATTTTAAAACTTAGGGAAAAGGTCAAAACAATGGTACTTCTTAGGAACCCAATTTAGGGGGTGGGGTATTATTTGCCGCCACCACCAACTTTTTTCGAAAATGCTGAATTTCAGGAGCAATAATCATGTTCAATAAAATAGATATTGGTAAGGTACTTGCGCCAACGCCTTCTCTGTGGAGAGAGGAGTCCATAATACAATAAAAACCAATACCCCTAAATCAGGATTTGAGAAATTGAGCTCTGATGAAGTGAGAGGGGTTGGGTTCCTTAAAAACACCATTGTTTTGACTTCTTCCCTTAAAAGATGTATTCTTTTTCTTGAACTCGAAGATTTGTAGTTTTAAAAACAATTTTACTTGAATTTGGTGATTTTTTGGGAAGTTCAAAATTCAATTTTGAAGTTAATATTTGATGTAAATTTGCAAAACCGTGTGTACTAGTCCCTCACCAGGAGGGACAGTTTGCTGATTTTACTCAATATTCTACTTAATCAAATTAAATAGCTTCTTCCACTTCTTCGCTATCTAACAAAATTTTGGGTGTTCCTGGGCCTTTGGTCAAAAGAAGAATCAGTAAATTTGGCCGAAGCTCAATCAGCCAATGTTCTTAAATTTCGGCGGTTAAACCCTCAAATTGTTCTTAAAACTTTTCTTATTTCTATATGTGGTTTATATCGAGTACGAACTAAGACCAAGGTGCTACAATATACACATGCCTTGTAAGGAACTAACATAGGCGTACAGCATATAATTTGAGGCAAAAGAGAAATTTAAAAAACGTATGAATCATTTTTGTAAAGAGCAAACAGCTCGGCAAAATTTTGTAACGACTCATTGTCGAATTGTTGACTATTGAACTTTATTTCGTCTTCCTGTAGCTCGAGGTACACGGGATCGTT
>JAOBAT010141474.1:0-11520 GCA_026413305.1 Hydrozoanthus tunicans
GGGGGGGAGTAGTGGGGTTCAAACAGAGGGCCTGGATTCTTAAAACTTAAAAGAAAAGAAAAGATTCTAAAAGAAAGCAAAAACAAGAGCTGGAAAACTTATTTTCTGCATGAATATCTAGGCAATGGTTTACAAGAATATTTATTTATGAAGAAGTTCCTGATGAATTGGGGATTTCCCAAAACTCCTGTTTTAAACAGCTCAAGAAAAGTTCTGTACCCCAACAACTTACTAGTGGGCAAGAGTACATTTAGAGAAGTAAACAAAACAGAAACTATTACTAAGCTGCCCAATTAAAAGTGAGGTTTACCTGTACAATACCTCAAACATTCTAATATTAATAAGCATCCTGGGGGCTTATGTTCCATTTTAGATCATCCAGATGGGGGCTTATTAGAGAGAGGTTATTCGAAACATTTTGATAGCCTTCAAACAGCTTTCATGATAGTACATCTGTGTTTCTCTGCCTTTTTAAAAAACAAAATTCGTAAACTGAAACATTAAAGGAGTAACTAAACTAGACAAAAATTATGTCAACTTGCAAGTGCAAGAAAATAACTGAAACAATTTAGTAGAGAGAAAAGTGCAAAAATTTAAGGAAGGGGGCCTGGGGGGAGGGGCTTCTTAGAGTATTTAAAGTGGCTTTGCAACTTTTCCAGTAAGTTATTACCATCAGCAGATTTTGTAAATTATAGTACAGAGGTTAGTACTTACTTCAATATGTTCGTCATACTGACTTAGTTGAATCTTTTTCTGGTGAAGCTCTTTCTCCTTGCTTGCTATCACTCCTTGTTGCCTCAATATTTCTAGTCTACTGATGTCCAACTCGGACTGAATATCAGCAAGACTCTCTGCAAGCTTCTGGTTCTCTGACTTTAAGATATCTTCACTACTTCTGAATAAGAATGTAATATTTCAAAGTATTTATAATTCATCGAAAAGTAAACTTATGGCTTTTACAAAATGGGAAAATTTGTGCGCTCATCAAAAATGAATTTTTCAAGGCATTGGATAAATTTCTTTACAAGCCATTTTTGTGTTATATTGTAAAGGTCTTGCATGTTTTTTGAATCAGATTTCCATTTGTTGAGCCTTTTTTCTAGGAGCGCATGCTCACAGCTAGCATATCATTAACATTTTATGCAATTTTTGTATTTTTCAAGACATGGGATAAATAATAATTAGTTATGCAATGCTGCTTTCTTGTGGGATACCATGGAAAATGCCTTTTGTCACTTGAATTTTCTTCGTACACACACATGCTTTGAAACAACAAGTGATGCATGGCATATTCCACCGTATCCCACTCGAAAGCATTGTATAACTAACTAATTTTAATCAGCTTTAAGTTTGCAAAAAAGCTTGTGGTTGATAAATTTGTTGGCTTTTTCAAGCAACAATTATTCTGATTATCATCAAGTATTCCAACTGTTTCTGGCAATGCTCCTTAAATGCAACATATGTTATATTGAACCATTAGGCATATATATTGCTGAAACATCAGGTGTAAACTCTAACATATGTTTGCTGATGTTGGTAATTCAACCTTACCTCATTTCCTGCAACTGGCTATTTAGTTCTTCTACTGTCTCATTTTTCTTCACGAGTTTGTCTTCCATACTGAAACAGTTTTTGGTAAGATCCTCTATCTTTAAGTAAAATTAAATTAACATGATTTCAGGTCTCAATTATGGATATAAAAACTTGATAACTTAGTTTGTATTAAGCAACTACAAATTATCATCATTCAAGTTAAAACAACACTTAGTTTGACAGCATGTCAAGTTTGTTCATTTGAAAAAATAACTCATTTCAGATTACACAAAGAAAATAAATTTTTTAAAGATTGAGATGGTAAGATATTAGCCAAGACAGAATGAAAAGACAATTTAAATATTTCATAGATCTCTATTTTAGCTGCACTGCATATTGTCTGGGCCGCAGTTGCCGAGCAGTTAGCATGTTCCACTCATAATCCTAGGGTCACAAGTTTGAGCCCCGGTCAGACCACTGTGTTGTGTCCATGAACAAGACACTTTACCCGACTTTGTTCCAGTCGACTCAGCTGTATAAATGAGTACCAGTTCAGGTGGAAGCTAGCCTGCTGGTGCTTGATAATAATTATGTTATTTTTCATCTCATTGGTGCATAGCACTTTTTTGAGGACAGCACTTTTTAAGGGAGGCACTTAATTGGTTGAATAAATAATATTTATGGTTAAATTAAAACTTGATCACTTTTTGTGTAAAAAGCCAATCAGAATTGTACCTGAATTTCAAGAGAGTTCTGATGTTCCACCACTGCAAGTTTCTTGAGTTCCACTTGAGAAATATCATCCTGTCAAACGTAGTTAGTATAATTATGACATTTATTTAAAATTTACCATGATAGTTATTCACTTTTAAGCCACACTTACTATTAAGCTGATGTACCTCTCTTTTTGACAGAAATAGCAGATCAGCTTCACAAATGGTTTGTTTCAGAAAATGCTCAGTTCTAAGCTGCATTGCATTTTTAACAACAGAACTTGCTTAAGGAACAAATTGACCTCTCAGTGCCAGAAAAATTGGTTATAATTTAAAGTGCATATGAAGTGAAAAATTTTATTACTTCAGTGGATAGACCTTACTAAATGAGGAAAAACGGTAAAAAAAAATTACTAAAATCTTTCCTGGCTCTTAAGATATTTACGCTTAAAATTTTCATCTGATTTCATGACGTCTTGAGTGGTTCCGACAAATTTGCATTTTTTCAAAATCTGCTGCCAATCCGTAACATTTGGGTGTATTTTAGCTAGAGTTGGATTATTGATGTATCCGAGGCAGATGGATCACCAGTCCAAGTCTGGCTCAAACCCACCCAAATTTTACAAATTGGTAGCAAATTTTAGAGAAATGCAAATTTGTTGGAACCACTAGTGACGTCATCAGATGCAATATTTAAAAGTTGATATCTCGAGAACCAGGAATGATTTTGGTAAAATTTTTTCACCATTATTCCTTGTTTAGCAAGGTCAATCCACTGACAGAAGTAATAAAAATTTTTACCTAATATGCACTTTAATAGCATTATTACCTCTGAGTAAACATTTTAGTAAACAACTGAAAAATGAGCTTTAATTGAGTACCAGTAATTGTAACATTAAACTGTAAGCTATCATTAATGAATAAATATTCAAGACTTCTGCTAGCACTATGTTATATTTTATTGGGCTTAATGGTAAATTAGTTGATATAAAAAGTCAACTTATAATTTTTGATGTTAAAATTTTTGCTCAGTTTTATGTTGCAATCCCCAATTCAAATTGATGTTGCTCTTCATATTCTGAAATTCTGTAAAAAGGGTGGGGCTTAAAAGTGAACAATTAGATCAACTAAAGGTAGTTACAGTGTTCATCTGCTTTTCTCAAAGCAAAATCTAAGGACTTTTTTAGGACTTTTTAAGGTAAGATTATTGGTTTTTGAGGAACTAAGCCATGGGACATCAACCACCAGAACTGACCTAAAACAAGACTTTTTTTTATGATATTGTGACTGCAAGACTGCACAAAGCGCTGTACGGATCTCCAGGTATTGCTTGAAGCCACCCAGTAAGCTCTGCCCTTTCGAGCCAAGATTCTTGGAAAATGTATTTCCCGGGTGTTGTTGAGATTTATTGAATCATAACAAAGAAAAAGCAAAAATTTAAGGACTTTTTAAGGACCATGACTGATTTTTGTAAAATTTAAGGATTTTTGAGGCCTCAAATTTTGGAAAGAGAAAATTAAGGACTTTTAAGGTTTTTAAAGACCCAGACGAACCCTGTAGTTACAAAAATTTAACGCCAGACATAAAATTTGGTATCAAGAATACAGTGTCAGTTGACAGAGTAATTTAGAGAAAAAAAGTGTCTATGTTTACTCTGGCAATAGACCTCTTTCAAATATGGCAGTAACTTTAATATAATTTGAACTTTTTGAACTTTTTTTTCCTATAATTTAGTAAAACAGATTATATAAACATTAATGCACTGATCTGCAAATAGCAGGGCTAATCGAGGTGAATCAGAAAACTAATTTACAGAACAAGCTAACACAACAATTCAACTACAAAAGAAAAGGGAAAAAAGGAAAAGGGATGGGGGTGGGAGAGCGATATTTTTCTTACTAGAAAAGCCTTGTTTCTAAAAAGTTAAAGGAGAGAGAGAGAAAATAAATTTCAGTTTCCTTTTTTCTTTTTCACCAGGCTTACTCTTTGCTCATCATGTTTTTTACTGCTTTGCTTATTTGGGAGATATCAAGGTAGTGATCATGCTGGTGAAGCACATCTAATAATACCTCATGCAATTTTATTCTAAACAGACATTTAGTTGGTAACTTATTCCAGATCCTTGCTCCTTTGTCAACATTCAAAATTCACTTACATGATCTTTACATTAGTCTAGATCCTCCATTTTGATAGCAATTAAAACCAATAACTTTACCTCGAGTTTTTCTGCAATTCTAGTTAAGTGTAAACAACAGCCATTGAACATCTCTTGTTCCTTCTCCTGACTCTTAACTTGCTCCTGCAGCTTCTTCATCTCACTGGTTTGCTGATTCAGTTTACTTCTCATACTCCACAGGTCCTTTTGTCCCTTTTCAAGTTCTTTTCTTACCGTATTGCTGTCAGAAGTTTGTTGTTTTAACTGTGCTTTTAACTCATCAAGACCTTTGCTATTATTTTCTTTTTGCTCTTTAAGTGTTTGATATTTCTTTGCCAAAGAAGCATTGCACTTTTCTATTTCGTTTTTTAATTTAGCATTTTCCTCTTTGCAGCAATGCAAAGTTTTGTTGAGATGCTTAATTTCTTGACGATTCCTATGAAGTTCACTTTTAAGGGTTGGTATTTCAAGTAAGTGATCTTGGGTGTGTTTCAACTCATCTTTTGTTCGAAGCAACTCATTTTTCTTTCTTTCAATGTCCCTCTCAAGCTGTTTGATGAGAAAATCTCTTGATTTGCTTTCAGGGTCAGTTGCACTCTGCTTAGATTTCTCTCTTTTTGTTTGAAGATGGACAAGTTTCTTTCCTTTTTGGGGCTGAAATGAATAGAGAAGGTCATAAGTATTTCACTTTTAGCTTTTAGTTCAATTAACTAAGAGCTAAAGCAATAGCAGATAATTTTAGAATTGCACGATTGAAATTGCTAAGATATATTTGTTAAAATTATTAACTAAAGTGTATACTCCTGGGGCCAGTTGTTCAAAAGCCGATTAACTTTAAACCAGGATTAACTCTTAAAAAAACCTATTGGTTATCAAGGTAATTAACCCTGGATTAGGGCTAATCATCTTTGAACAACTGGGCCTGGATAATTACTTTTTAGTCAAAAATGTTATCTAGAGTTTTAAAGTTTTTTAATTACAAGCTGGCCTTTAATAATTTTAACAACAAAATATACAAATTGTACAACGGAGATGTAAAAGTATCTGGATAAAATAGTTCATAAAAAACTTGTCTGTATGGCTATCTCTACTATATTATAGTATAAAATTGATATATTTGGCATATCATCTTGGTACGATGTTTTTGTATATCATCTTGGTATATATATTATTTATTTGGTATATTATAAAAACTGAGTGTATAGGTTTATTTGTTATGTCTATGTTGGTATAAAATACATACTATACTTACTATATATGTGGTATATTTACAATCTATACATATCTTGGTATATTATTTACCTTTGCCATATTTTCAGAAAGCTGTCTTTCAAGCAATAATCGTTCCTTGTTCATCTTGATGATGGTTTTCTCATACTCATCCACTTTCTGTTGAGTTGAGTTCTTGTCCAATTCTCCCTGTAAGTATGTTGAGATCAAGTTATGCCCTTAAAAAAATTATACTATATAATTATTAAATAATACAATCACATGACTTGAAAGTAAAGATTAAAAAGCAATAAATTATTAGACATCCATGGGGAGAGTACTCCTTTTATATAGGGGTGGTAGATATGACCCTCAAATTTTTTAGAGGTTAAATTGGAAGTCCAGTATATTTTAGGGGTTGTTTAAAGAAATCCTGTGTTAAACTAAGACCCAGGTATCTTTTAGGATTGGAAAACACCAAGCTATTGGACTGACTTGCAGTCCCATTTCTAGCAAACATGTATACTGATAAGAAGTTAAGACAAAAGTTCTAACATGGCGAATGCTGTATTGTGTATGTGCCTATATTTACTGCATGTTACTTCAGCGTAAGACAAGAGTGTTAGACTAAGTGCAGTCCTGCTAGCTACCCAGGGAAAGTTACAGCTTTCTCTTGATATTTTAAATAGGTAAATTATTTTTGGAACTTTTCCAGGCTTTCAAGCACACCCAGGTAAAAAAAGTAGGACCAAAATTCTTTTAAAAGTAGGACAAAAAAAGGATTTCAAGGGGAAAAGTAGGATAAACGAGGGCTTAGAAGAAGGACTAAGAATGTAGCCTTTGGTACAGATCTTTGAAGAAGTACTGATGAACTGCCTTTAGTCTGCCTGTGACTCGTTTCACTGCTGGTATGAGTGTGAGCCAACTGGACTGGACATGCCAGATGAACATTTGTTTGTCAAGAAATCTTCCTTGCGACATGTGGTCCAGGCTTTAATCCTGAACACCAACAAGGCTTACTCCTTATTACTGCATGATACAATCTTGCACAATTTGTTGAAACTGCGGCATATAAAAAGTAGGAATTTCAAGATAAAAGTAGGAATAGTAGGAGAAGGGTCAAAAAAGCAGGAAATAGTTGGAAAATTAGGATCACTTGAAAGCCTGCTTTTCCAACAGTCATCCCTACCCTTTTAACCCTGAAGTACCTCCCCCTGGTTATGGGCCTGGAACCAATCAGATTATACAATCAAACCTGTGTTTCAGGCTGCTAAAAATAAAAACTTTTTCTTCTAAATAATAAAATTAAAACAAAAAATTGCAACACTGTTTGTTGGTGCTATTTCAATTTGGTATTCAGTTTACCTTCTTCATTTCCCTCAGTATAGCAGATGCAACTCCCTCTATGACTTTTTGCACATCTCTCTTCTCTTCTTTTACGTATCTATCAACTGATTTGCACTCAGAATCCTTGTTTTGATCAATCGCCTTATTAAATGGTGTATGGCATCCAAGTAGTTTGGCTGCTTCTAGATCTTTAGACAAAGGTGAAACGAAATCTGGTTCTTTTAACTGTTTGTGTACAGCAGATCTTTCACAGACAACGCTAAGCCGTTTTGGTTGTTTCCTGGCTTTGTGGAGCGTCAGTGGAGTAAATGAGGCAGACCTTCTTTTAACAGTTCCCAGTGGTGAGGAGTAAATCTGACTTTCTTGTATTTTCCTCAATGGACATCTTTTTGGTGTGACCAACGCAGCAACCTTAAAACGTTACAAATTGTTATGAAGAGCCTTCCTCAGGTTGTTTGTGAGAGTTGTATGACCATATCAAAATAACTCGAAATGGAGACGATGAAGGCAAAAATAAAAAGCAAAAAGTGCTACATCAGTTTTGAGACTCATGAATTTTAAATGCTACGTTTATAGTAATTGATTGAAAACAACGCAAGAGGTAGTAAGGAATACTTTAACTTAGAGATATTTATACTGAACTGTACATGTCTCGAAGTCAAAACTGGTCGAGAAAAACTGATTATACTCAGAGTCATTTGTGCTGTATATACGTAGTTCAGAAATTGTGCCTTTAATCACCAGTAACAGCATGAATAGTTATTATCAAGCATAACAACTATGTTCCCGAATCATTTATTTCCCGAATCCACGGGTATAATTTAGAAATCACGCGTCTTGCTCAAAGGCCAAGTCTCTGACTAACCGTACTCATAGTATTGAACAACAGTCAACAGGAACCATGCCTTACCTCTATTGGAATGTTTTCCTTTTCGTCTAAACTTGAAAGCATCATATTTGTTGTATTACTAGCTAAAGATAAAACGTTTGGTCGTTTATAAATTTCCCTTTGAACAGCTTCTCAATTTCATAAACGGATTGCGTTCAACCATGTTTGAAAATGACGCCGTACAATACAACAAGCGCTCTGATTGGATGAAACCAAGGTCAGCGGTTGAAGTTATTTTCTGAGCCTGCGTCGCAGCCGGCCCCAGCTCTTTCAACCGTAGTGAGGCTAACCAACTGAACTGATTTGATAACCGCTTGTTCGGGTAACGGCCGTACAAAAGCCCGGGTTAGGGATAACCGTCGCGTCGGAAAAATCCCAAAAATACCCTAAAATATACCAAAGGATAAAAATTTCCCCCCCTTAAAAACACCTCTTGGTTTTAGAATTACCCTAAATAATACCAATTTTCCTTGATAGCAAGTGGATCGACGAAAAAGTTCCTCATGGTACATTCGTCAAGGGACTTTTTCTTAACTTCTCAGTCAATGTGCACGTTTTGCTAAGACACGGGGCTACAAGCAGAGTAATAGTTTGGGGTTTTCCAGCCCTAAAAAATACCAAGTTCTTGGTTTACTTCAGGATTTCTTTTAACAACCCCTAAAAAAACCGGACTGACGATTTTAACCCCTAAAAAATACGACGATCATACCTACCATCCCAATATGGGGAGTACCCCCCGGGACAAAAGCACCGCCCTGATCCTATAGATTGCCTTTTTATTAATGCCTAACACTGTTTCCGTGTTCAAATCCATACTTTTCATAAAAGTACTTTTGACGGTTCAGGCAAGACCATGCACCTTATCATTTTTTTTACGCGATTTGATCGATAGTTGACCTGCTCCAGGGCCTGGTAACAAATCCAAGGACAGCGGTAAACAGCCAAAACAATATGTTTTATTCGGTCATCAGGTGAACTTTACATCAGTTACGTGCGGCATTAAATATATATACGCGGCACAATACACGAAATTACTTAGCCGAGAATTTACTACAGCTTTGTGGTAAAAACAAAGAAAAGACAAACCGAATTTGTTTGTTAGTTACAAATTTATCGTTTTAAATACTAAATTCTAAATAAAACAAGTATTAATAAATTTTTGTGCTTTCTTTTTAGAAGATGTAGATGCCGGCAGTCACTGCTGGTTACTAAATTAATTGTCAATTGATCACTTTTAAATCTAAAAGCATTAAAACTTCTCAAACGAAACCACTTATAAGTTACATTAACATGTAAATCACCTCATCAACACTATGATTCTCAAAATTTCTATTCAGAAAAAAATCTTAATTAAAAATTAATCGAAACTGAAGTTATGCCAAATTAAAACCATGATTAAACTAAGGTATACTGTGCCTTCAAAAACTTCAGTATCATGCCAATAAAATGCTTACTCGTCTGTAACAACCAGACGTCCAGGATGCAAAACAGTCTCTGATCGAAAATCCAAGCGCGTTAAACGTTGATCAAATGGGAAATGGTCACACGGACGGGAGGCCATTTCCTCTCCTCGATCAGTCCCTATTTTGGTAAACAACTAAAAAGCAGGGCTGTAGCAAAGGGAGAAGCCGGGGGGGGGGGTATGGGCGTGCCCCCCCATTTTTCTTCCCCAGTTTTTTGGCTCACTATACTACTGCTTCACAGAAAGTGGTAGTTACCGACCATGTCAGCGTAAACGATTGTATCTCATTCTAAAGAGAACAAATAGTATAATCGATGTGAGAAAAGATGTCAAGTTCAGCAAATTTCCCCAAATCTGAGAAAAACGGGAAATATTTTACTAATTTTAAACACTCTGATTTGTTTCCGATGGCATTTAAAACGCTGGAATTCGTTTTCAGACGAACTAATTTTCAAAATTTACTGGGGAAGCATGCCCCCGGACCCCCGAGAAGGCTTGCGGCGGCTTCGGCGCTCGGTTGTGCCCCCACCCCCCCCCCCCCGCCTCAATTTTAAAAGGCATGCTACGGCCCTGAAAAGGAAGGTTTTCGCTGCTCACTTCAACTGAAGGGCGTAAAGCAAAGTCCGGTGACAAAAAAGGTTGTTTCTTCGTGGTCTAATGCAAAAGAACGAAAATCTTTTTATACGGCGTTGTCGATAAAATGAAAACGGTGGTTTTCGAAAACGTATTAGGGAAAAGGTCAAAACAATTGTATTTCCTAGAAACCCAATTTAGGGGGTGGAATATTGTGTGCCGCCATCCACCACTTTTTTCAAAAATGCTGAATTTTAGGAGCAATTATTTTGTTCAAAAAAATAGATATGGATAAAGTGATTGCACCAATGCTTTCTTTGAGGAGAGAGGAGTCCATAATACAATAAAAACCAATACCCCTAAATCAGGTTTTGAGAAATCGAGTTTTGAAAAAGTGGAGAGGGGTGGGGTAGGGGGTATGTGCCGCCACCCACCACCTCCCCCGACGAAATTGGGTTCCTTAAAAATACCATTATTTTGACTTCTTCCCTTAGTGTGTAGGGGGCCTATATATAAAGTTTAGCCAAGCACACAAAAAGTAAACTTACAGTTAAAAAAGCACTTTACATTTAAACAATACGTTTCAAAGAGCTTGAAGAAGCGCTCAACACGATTTCGTTATAGTTCAAACACGGTGTTTCGATAACTTGCTTCAGCCAAGTGATTTTAAATATCACACTTACTCCCCGTTCATTTTCTATCTTCCCGTATATCTTGGGTAAACTCTAGAACCCAGGGTTTTCTCAGAGCCAAAACCAACGTAGTTTTTAGCGCCCAAGCGTCAACACCCAGTTCTTCACTTCCTTTCTAAATTGTTCCCAGTCCTCTAACTCGGCAGCAACGTTATGAGTCGGCAGCGCGGGGTCCTGAACGATAGGTAGCTCGAAGGGTACCGGGAAGAGTTCCTTGGGGAACTGGGACGACAAATAATACTCGTTCCAAAACACCCTGCATAGAACAAAACATTAGACAGGACAAACCAGAGAACCAACTTCAGATTTTATATACGGAATCGAGCAGCAAAAAGAATTCTAGATAGGCCTAAGGACAGCTATGCTTGTGAAGAATTGCAATTTCTAAATTTTGAGACCCTAGCTGTTCGGAGAAAAAGAGTGTCATTAATATGTATAGAATTGTAAATAATCTTATAAATTTCAATTTTAATATTTTCTCAAGAAACAGAGACATGCATAACTATATATAATACTAGAGGGAATACCAGCTTTAATTCGTCTTCCCAGCGTTAAAGCTAATTGGGGGAAGCAAACGGTGCTATATCATGCATGAATTGAACACTTTGCCCGAAAATATAAATAAGAGAAAGTAACACATTAGCGATTTTTAGATCACACCTGTAATGTTAATTTGTAACAATTTTATCTTTTTATCTTTTTTATTTTCATTTCATTTTATTATATACAATTTTTAATTATGTTACCGGGCCCTTCTGAAAACCGCTTCTGCGATGTAGGCTCCATGGCTAAAAAACATTATCATCATTATTATTATTATTGTTATTGTTTATTTTATTTTATTTTTTTACTTTTATTTTTATTATTACTATTATTATTATTATTATTATTATTATTATTATTATTATTATTATTAGTAGTAGTAGTAGTAGTAGTAGTAGTAGTAG